>VZTY01023680.1:81238-99130 GCA_013400935.1 Turnix velox | reverse complement strand
GATTAGGAGATTGGAGCATCTCCCAAAGGCTGAGTCACTTGAGCTTGGAGGAGACTGAGGGGTCACCTCATTCATGTTTATAAATATGTAAAGGGTGAGAGTCAGGAGGATACAGCCAGGCTCTTCTCAGTGATCTCCAATAGGACAAGGGACTATGGGTGCAACCTAGAACACAGAACATTCCATAGAAATAGAAGAAAAAACTTTTTAACAGTGATGGTGACAGAACACTGGAACAGGCTGCCCAGAGATGTGGTGAAGTCTCCTCTGGAGACATTCAGAACCCCCCTGTCTCAGGGGACAGAAAAGTACCTTTGGTACAGATGAAATCTTTTACTGCTCACTGCAACACTTAAAAGAAAAATGCCATTAAAGCTCCCTAGCCCCAGATGTTGGGCAAATGAAAGGTAAGCCACATACAATCTCAAGCCTGTAGTCAAAGCATGATGCAATGATCTAAGAGACTAAAGTTTTGTTACCACTCTGACATAAATTGGCTATGACTTCAACCAAATACTCACTTCATTTCATTAATATCATCCTCCACTTACTACAGCACTGCACAAGGCCTGTTTCCCCTGCATCTTCTGACAAATCAATCCTCCCCTGTGACTGTCTGAAGACCCCATCAGAAACATCACAGAAGCTCAATGAGGCTACATTTTTGTCTTAGCAGGAGGGAGATGCAACACTTAGAAGTATCCTAGCATAGGCAGTATCCCATAATTGGGAGGACAGGCTGAAATCTACGTGAGGTGTGATGCAAACTAAGAGCCTTACTGTTAGGGACTCGGGCCTTCCATCATGCTCACCAGTTAAACTGCAATAAAGCCGTTCTCCCTAAGCAGCATTACCCTTTGCCACATGCAAATCATGCATACATGATTATTCTGGGTTTCCTTGATTGTTCATTTCCAGTTTCTGCAGAAATTTATGTTTTCTTTGTTATTCCTATCAGCTTGACCATTAAATTGACCACTTTCTTATCCTACTTGACATTTAAGTGCCACAGGAAGAGATTAGTACTCAATAAAAAAAAAAATCCTCCTTTTTAATTCTCCCTATCATGCCTCCTGGGATTCAGTTCCTCTCTAAACTTAACAGTGTTTCTCTTCTTATGATAATCTTTTCTCTGATACTTTTCACAGTTCTTCCTTGGACTTCCCTCTATGCCCCTGCTTCAATCACACAGGATACTCAAGGTGACAGTTTCCCACTGATCTATACCACAGCACTCAGTATTTTTAGCCGTGTTTCTTTACTTTCAATTCTCAGGGGCATCTTAACTCTTCCACTGGCACTCTCATTAACATTTCACCTGTTACAAATGGAAGGTCTGGATGCTGGTGATATTATCGCTGCTGCTTGGCAGCTGCTGACTGCCAGGCGTGATTTCCATTGCACCCTGGCGACATAAATCTTTCCTGACAGAGCTGGTGCCCATTTCTTCTGTGACATTCCAAAATTGGAACAATCTCTTAACACTGGCCAGCAAACTGTTTTTGCCTCACACTGCTTCTGTGGCTGTTGCAGAAGGGTAGGTAAATCAGCATCCTTTGCATTATTTTGTTGCAGATGCCATGACTTTCCACCCCCCCCCAGCAAACAGGAAGTTTCAGGGGGCATAATAGCAACATGGGCAAGAAATACTCCCTCTCTAGCACTTCCTCAAGGCAGCTCCTCTCTCTGACCAAGTTCCTTCCCAAGTATTCCCACTCAGCCATGCTCACTGTAAAGGATGCTGGGCAATACCAAAGTGCATTCAGACTCTCCTCTTTCTACATTTCAGCAGAACTCTGAGCTCCTTTCTTGTGTCACCAGCCTCTTCCATCCACCAAGCCTTCCTGCTGCTGACAAACCGAAAGTGTTGCTCAAAATCTTCCCAGGCTATTCAAAGCACGAGCTTTAGACAGAGTAGTGTAACCAAGAGAAAAGGTCCCTCTGACTTCAGAGCAGAAGCAAAGAAACAAAGGACAAAAATCATCAAATAAAATGTTATAGACACTTGCATCACAAATCACTTAGGTCATCTCAGGCTACATTATCAAACATGATCACCACAATTTTCCCCATTCATGGTAGACAGCAAGGAAAAAATTAGCAACTATTAATTAAAAATAACCTGAAATTGATTTTCCATCAGTAAAAGTTCTATTTTTTACACAGTTCCAAGATTCTGTGACTGCTCAACCTCAAAATCAAGAGCTTACACAACTGAAAATGCAGTAATTGAAATCCTTGCTGTTACCAAATACATCCTTGTTTCTTGAAAGGCTTGGGTAATGTATTGCAGTTAAGAGCTTAATTCTCTGGAGGAGATACTTAATTGTTAAAAAGCAATGAAAAATGAGTTGCATTCCAAATCTATGTGACAGGGGCCAATATTTGGGATTTGACTGGGGAGCAGAACCTTCACTCTTCCTTCTGCCACATTCACATATTTCTCTCCTAATTCTGAGCTGACACAGTAGAAGAAAAGACGGTTTTGGGTCAAATGAAACGTTGTACTCAATCCAGAATAAACTATTTTACTTTGGTTTGGTTTACCCTCTTTTACACTTTTAGCTAAATATAATTGTGCAGACTTAAATTTACTCTGAAAATATCACAAAAACAGTGTCGGAGAAAGCAACTCATGCCCAAACCAGGCTGAGCCCCAACTTCAGTCTCTGTAGCACAGCAGCAAGGCTGAAGAAGCTGGAAGGTTGGAGCTGGCTGCCCTGATGGACACAGTCCATGGGCTGCCAAGGAGCAAATGGCCAGAAATGGAACAGATCAGAGAAATGCACAAATTGCAGGAACAGAGTCTGTTCCATTGGTTAACGTGACCCTCCTGTGGATGATGGGTGGCACAGACCTGCTGTGTCCCTCCAGTGAGCTGGGTATTGCAAGCATAAAAAAGAAGCCACTCCTTGCAGGAAAGCAAAAAAAAAAAAAAAGTCTATCTAAACAACAGAATGCTGTAAAGACTGGGGAGGCCATCACAAAGGAGCAGAAGAGGGGTGGTTTTCCATGCTTTTCTCCACAAAAGATAAAAATGGATCTTGCAAAAAATAAGCAAGAAGGAAAATGGAGCTTTTGTGTCCAATTTCAATCCAAACATGCTTTTCAAGTTGAAAGACTATTCCTCTCTTCCCTTTGCCTTACAACTCTTTTCTCCTTGTGTTTCTCTGCTACAAAAATCCACAACAGTTATTTGTTTAATCAATACTATTTACTGCCTCCATAGTGCTGGAAACATGCTAGGCAGCACCTCACAACATGGAGACAAAGTCTCAACCCCAGAGAACACAGTCTCTGACATTTTACTCCACTGTATGATACTGAATCTGGATTCACTCCCTAAAAGCACTCTTATGTGCTATGGAATTCAGGAAAACTCACCAGTAGCAAAGCAAAGAAAATCAAAGCAGGAGACTGGTAGAGATATGCAAGAGAGCAAACTGGACTCCCAGGCTCTGCACCAAGGCATCTCATTTAACTACCTGCTGCACTGGTAAAGGTAAAATAACAGTGCAGCTACTGTAAGAACAGGGATAAAACAATTTTTTTTTTAAATCTGTTTAGAAGACCCATGAGACACTCAAATTTTATCACTGATAAGAACATGCTGAAGGGCAGCTGTGGGATTTGTAATTGATGCTGTGCCTTCTTCCATAGGAAACTAAATTCCCTGCACTAATGCATCTCTTTCATTCCCTGTGCACGGGGCTAAAATTAACGCTGCATAGTCAGAGCCACAGGAGGAAAAACAAAACCCCAAAACCCATAAAAACCCAAACCACACAACAGGGAGGTCAGGAAGGCTGAAGGCTGCATTCATACACAGTGTTTTTGATATTTCAGGGTGCTTGCAGTCCTTCATTCAACTGTTTGCTGCCACTGGTCAGCAAGAGCATCTAGTCTGGAGCTACCATTAGCTAGCTGCTGACAAACAGGTTGCAGTAGCAGGGGAGAACAAGCATTGGAAAAAAGTGGAGAAAGTGCAAAAGTGGATAAAAGTACAAGGTTTCCTATGCTCCTAGATCAGCAATTCTGTCTTAAGAAAATCAGCAAAGCCCTAATTCCTACAAATCTTACAGATCCCATCAGCTCCTCCTCTCTATCAGCTCTCAACATTATCCCTTATCACCATTTCTTCAGCCAACAAATGTTTCCCTATGAACAGGTTGCCCAGGGAGGTTGTGGATGCCCCATCTCTGGAGGTGTTCAAGACTAGGCTGGACAGGGCACTGGGCAGCCTGGTCTAGTGGGAGGTATCCCTGCCTATGGCAGGGGGGTTGGAACTCGATGATCTTTAAGGTCCCTTCCAACTCAAACTACTCTATGATTCTATGATTCTATAACTGTGCCTACCAAAGGCAGCAGCTGCATGCAGGTTTCTGCCCTCATTCACACTGATATAAGTCATGCTGAGCCAGGTTGAAAATTACCTTGGTGGCACCGAGTGTTTTCCCTAAGGTACCCACTTAATTAAATATTGAAAGAACTATTACCTTTCAGGGATGCCTGTGCACTGGCTTTGTCCATTATTTATAACATAATGTATTCATTATGCATTTTATCCCATGCTCCTATCTGCTGATCTCATAACAGGCCCTTAAAAACAATTTCAAGCAATTAATCCTACCTTAATTAAGGACAAACATATATAGAAGCCCCAGAACATATCTTTCTTCTATTTATTAGAAATAGATCTAGTAACCAGAAAAGACAGGAACAAAGTCCACCAACCATGGGAAATCAGAGAACTGGATAAAGGCACCTTTATATCAGCCACAGCAAAATCACCAACTTTGTCTGTCTGGAAAAAGTAAGACATCTGCTGCAGCAACTTCCCTCCCACCAGGTTCTTCTGTACCACCAGACACCACCTCTTATTTTCTTTCAGACTGATGATACAAGCCACTGCTCATCACTCCAAAATACCTTGGGTTTTCCTTCCTCCCTCCCACAGTCCTCCTAACCTCAGATCACTGTCAGAGCCACTTTCTCAGTCAACAGGTGTCACCACTGAGCTACCTCAGGTTGTCCCCGGTCCTTTCTTCCTCAAGCTGAGAGCTAGTTCTTCACTCCAGCAGACAGATTTCTCTGTTAGTCCAAGCTCTTCTTCGCACTCGGGTGCCAGCTCCCTGCTGCCTCTGGGGAGGATGTGTGCACTGCACTGTAGTAAGAAGAACGCAGCTAAAATCCTGCTTGTTTGATTCTGCTTTGTACTATTAGAGTAACTCTTCACAGACCCACATGAGGAAATTAGCTGTAGGACTCCATCCAGCAAGAATCAGTGTTGTGCATTTCTGTTGTGCTGGCAGACCTTGCTATCTAATGCAGTCCTCCCACATCCATACCAACATGATGGCTACTTAAAAAACCTTTCCAGGATCAGAGAAGAAAAAGAATCTCTAAACACAACAAGGAAGCACCACGTAAATCTTACATTTCAGCTTGGGTAGGAAATATACTCTCTAATTCTGGAAACACTAATTTCAGCTCTCCCTGGTAATGTACAGGAAAAAATTACAATCACCATTAATACCCATAGAATGACTGGATTAGAAGGAACATTTAAGATCAGTTAGTTCCAACCCCATGCCATAAGCAGGGGTGCCTCCCACTAGACCAGGCTGCTCAAAGTCCCATTCAGCCTGGCCCTCAACATCTCCAGGAATAGGGCATCCATAACTTCTCTGGGTCACCTGTTCTAGTGTGTCACCACCTGCATAGTGAAAAGATTCTTCCTGATATCTAAATCTAGGCCCTTTCAGTTTAAAGTTATTGCACTTTGTCCTCTCAGCTACTACATGCCCTTGCAAAAAGTCTCTCCCCAGTTTTCTTGAAGGCCGTCTTTAGGTACTGGAAGGCTGCTCTATAAGGTTTCCCTTCTCTTTTCCAGGCTGAACAATCCCAAGTCTCTCAGTCTCTCATATTTTATCAGAGACTTATCAGAACTAAGTTGTAGGGTTAGGGTTAGGAGTTAAGGTCATCAGAACTAAGTTGTATGTTCCCATGCACAATGGGAAATCTCACACTTTGGAAGAGTTTGTCTTCTGGTCAAAGCACATCAACCACAAGTTCTCTGATGCTTAGCACATTGATTGGCTTGTGAACCAAAGTGCCACAATAGAGCACTTTCCTAATTCTGCAGGGCACCAAACCTGGGAACAGGTTTCTTCTGCTCTGTCCCAGGGGCAGAGCAGGCATCATATGTCTGAATCTCTAAGGGATGTTAGAGTGGGACAAGTCCAGCTTCAGTAGGAAACATCTAAGCAAGGGAGAGAGAGAGAAACGGTGGGATGGCATGGAGGTGCACTGCAAGCCACTTAATGCAAGCTTCACTAAACAGTCCAGATGGTCAAAGCTGGAACAGTCCTGTCTTTTCTGATCTTTCCCTTTCCCACCAAGAAGGAATTGTACACGGAAGATAATGGTCTACAATGCCACCTGAGACTTAAGAAACAGAGAAAGCAGAAGAGAAACATTTCATGCCCATCCTGGAAAAAAAATTAATGAAGACTCCATTCCAAAACTAGGAAAAGACTCAAAGAAAAGGATCTTTATCACGTTTGAAATCAATACAGAGAACTATCATTGGCTTCAATAGATTTTACAGTGGCCCTTAAACTTACCCTCAAGGTCTCATTAGCACATGAACTTTCTGAAACATTTCAAAGGAAGGTTTCTGAACTGAGCCTTGACTGAAGTTTGCAGAGGCTCAATTGCAGATCACTGAAAGGGCAGCCTGTCCCTACAAGCAGATGATGCAAACACACTCCCTGCCCAAACTACTCGCTACACTCACTCTTTTCACCTGGGGAATGTTTCCTTACCTGCTGAAAGACACAGACACAAAGGCAAACACAAGCCTGAACAGGTATTAGTCATGAGCAGTACAGCAGCGCTTCAGACTATCCTCTGAGAAATGAGTCCGGCTCAGCTCAACACAGTACCTCACTCACACAGAGGAAGGGTATCTTTCTAGTAAAATTCCAAACTGTAACTTTCCAAAGTATTTTAAGGAAATAAGTAATACTATAGAAGAAGAAAAAAAAGAGTTTCTATTTTTAAACAGAGATTCTGGCACAAAAGAGTAGCACTCCACACCATAGCAGAATCAAGTGTTTGAAGCTGTCCTTTCTTTATAAGGCTTTAAGGACGGCAGGACCCTCCAAGAAGCGGTATGCATTCTTTATTTACCCTGAAGTGAGACTCTGCAGACCCGGGTTTAATTCACTGTTCTGCTATTAGCCCGTGAGGTGACCTTGGACAAGTTGTTCTGTCCAGATTCTCAGCTGGTGTCAGCTGGCATCATGCCACCAAAGTCAATTTAAACAATTTGAGACTCCAGTCCTACAGCACTCAGCCTCCCTATCCAAACAGCACTGCCAACCAGCACGCAGCCCTGCTCCCAAGATGCTTGGGAAACATCCACTTCAGCAACAGATAGTGATACTAACAGAATTTGTGCTTCCCTTGGAAAATACCCATTTTTCACTAAAATTAATCAAAAGTCCTTTTTTTGTTAATAACTTCATAATCAAGGCTTTAAAACAAGACTATAAATGCTGTTGTTTCATTTTCCAGTCTGTTATGCATTAGCTGCTGAAAATCCCTAAGGATTTTAACTTTAGCACACAGTAATGGCTGGTGACTGATTCTTTTTTCTTTTCATTCTTCTAAGTTTCATTATCTCTCCAAAATCTTCTCAAATTACTCTCTCAACTTGCTTTCATCACCAGTGGCATTGTCTGAGTGCTTCTCCATCACACTGTGAAGACAAACACCTGATACTCTTCCCCTGCAGGAAGGCTGGATTTCAGGAGGGCCTTAGGAGTCAACAGATTCTGTGCTTACCATCACAGGAAGCTCCTGAGACTGGAAAACTTTAGATAGAATCGGAACAAAGATGAAAAGGAACCAACTCCTTTATCAAGACTCATCCTGGCAAGAAACTACCTTGTTCTGTAGCAAAACCAGGGTAAAGTTTCCCACATTAAGGTTGATTTACCGCCATGGGTAACACACCACAGTGTGACCCTGAGACCTGTATCACCACACCTAGACTGTAACCTGCACCCTGCTCACCCTCACCACACCAGGTCCTGATGTGTGCCTGTGGTACAGCCCAATCTCCAGATGTCCTCCAGTGCAAAGCAGGTTCCCTGCTTGTACAGCAGGGCAGGGCATGGGCTGCCAAGGCCCACTGAGCCAGCCATGTAGCATCACAAGGCACCTCCTTGGTCACACCTGACACCAATCAGCCTTGGGCACTGTGACCCACAAGAAAAACATTTTATCTGACCAAACACCTCACACTCAGAAAATCATTGAGAGGAAGGGAAACCAAGGAGTAATGTTACTTCAGAGGACCCACCACACCCAATCACAGGCTGCCTACAATTCAGTCTGGTACATGGTATGGATACCCTGCAAGCAGCACACCTCAAGCACAGTGTCACTTGTTCACAGCATGAATCTTTAAGAAAGTACCTCTCAAGTCCTCTTAGAAATCTGCTTCAGTCAAAAACACAGCATCAGCTACATCCCTGCAGGCCAAACCCTAGTGGGAGGTGCAACACTAGCTATAGTCTGTATGATGGTGGCTCCTGAGGTCTTGCAGGTCCACAGACTTTCAAGCCCCTGAAGTACATTAGCAGTCTCACAGCAGTGAGCAACACCAAAATGGTACTCCTACAACCTCTCTTTGGATTGCTTTTTGACTCAAGAAGATTCTCCATTGCTCAGTTATGCACTTGGTATACATCACTTTTGAACAAGCTTGACTGGTTGCCTCCTCTGAAATACTATAAGAATAAATCCAAAGAACACAAAAGTCACAATTTATTTTGTAGTCTGTGGTAAAATTAAGGGTTTTTTTTTAAATATCACCTCCTCTTGTCCTACCTCTCCCCTCCAACAATACTGCTTTCTGAGGAGGAGTACAGAGCAGGCATGACCACGACAGATATAATCTGTTGAATGGGCATATCAACAGCAAGCTACGTAAGCCAGTTCCCCAGGTTGAAAGGTCTCTGTAGCTCACTTTTCACAACACGGTTTCTGAGAACCCCAGCACAAAGCATTTACACTCAGAAATGTGGCAGGATGGTCACACAGGTGTGAGAAGCAACCTGTGCTCAGTCAACAAATCTTAACCATGGTATTATAGGTTGATTATATCAAGGAACCCACCGGTTCACCAGCTGCCCAGCAGTCAGCATCCTTGAAAGGACTTCCTGCCACCTTGTCACCAAGACCTCTCTCACAGTGCAGTCTGGTAAAGCTACTGTGCTCAGGACTCTAAAAGAATCCTCTGTCCTTCCTCATCCATCCACTGCCCTGCAGCAATACCACAGCACCACTCTTCAGAGAAGGGAGCAGAATGCAGACATCAAGCAGGACTGCAGCCAGAACCCTCCCTAGCTCCTGTACGGCGCAACACCGACTGAACATGAAAGCAAAGTGATTAACAACCCTCTTCTACACACCACCACGCTGTGGAGTTACACATCATACAAACCTACTCATTTTTAACAGCAGAAATCCAATGCTGTGAGCCTTTTGGCTTTTTGTGTGACGTCAATTGAAATGGTTTATACTCCTGTTCCCCCAAAAGTGAACCACTGTTATCAGTGTATGTGACGTTCAGTCAAAAGTTTCTTACTGTCCTGTTCTCCCTGTGAGCTGGAAACTAAATACAAACTGACTGTTACAAGGAAATGCAAAGAGAATCAGAAGGCAGATCTTAGAAGCAAAAGGAATGTCCATGTAAGGCTTGTTTCTCCTTCTGCTTTATGTTACAGGATGTTCTGGCCATCTTAGGGAAAAAAGCCCAGCCAAGTCTATCTCTGAATAAGAATTATTTTAATAGCAGACCCTTCAGTTGTTTGTAGTTCAGTTAGCATGTTTCTGGCTTGCATATAATTTTTTTTTCTGGACTTCAGCAGGCTCTTTCCTAATTAAGCTATTAAAACTTGCTTGCAGTCCTCATTTGATAAGCAGTGCCTGCTGCAGGAGCAAACACTGAGGACAAGCCCTGGCATCTCGAGGTTTTCTGTAGAAGAGTACACTCAGCACCATCCAAACATGTCTTTCTCCTCTTCCAAAGCCACAACAGATGAGACTTACTGCACATATGGAGAACGCCCCAGCTGCACACCTTTCATCCCTCAGCCACCATGGAGGACACAAGAATCTTCCCAGTGTTGACCCATAAGGACATGCCACTACCCTGTGGTCTGATGCATAAACCCATTGGCACATCTGTACTCCATCTGGGGCTCTGCCATTGCTGGGAGCATCCCACAATACTCCTCTGATACCACAATTCCCCTGGTTTACAATTTAAGGATGTGATTACTTGCCTCATCTCCTCCAAAATGGCTGTGGACTGAGGAACAGCTTGACTGAGGGAGGATCTGGTTAACCTTGTACATACAATAAATAAGCCCACTTGAAGTTAACTGCATTACTTCACAGACCACAAGTAAAGCATGCACATGCTGGATCATGGCCCAACTGCCTATGGACACACAAACATGGCTGTTAGCCAAAGTTCCACACACACTACTGGAGGTATAGAAAGGTCAGACCAGACGGTGAATCTCAGACACTTATCACAGCTGCTCAGCTCACAGCTCAGCAAAGGAATGTTTCAAAATAACAAAATCTGTACCTCCAAACCAGTTCTGACACTCCCTTGTGTATAAAAGCATTTTTCCTTGACAAAAGGTATATTCCCTTCTCTGTATACACGTTCACACCCACCAGTACAGGATCCACAAGCTGGCCTGCAGGACTGAGCATGAGGATGGCATGAGGTAAGAGGTACAACAGGAGATATGCTCCCACTTCCCTCCTCTTGGCCTTGCAGGCAGTTTCAGTCCACAGGCAAGGCTTACAATAATGTTCAATCCCACCTCTTCAGCAGTCTCCATCAGCAAAAAAAAAATCCATAAAAGGCAAACGGAGCCCCAGCAAGCACCGTCCTATACAGTGATTCTCCCTGGACACCACATCTGGACTCCTCTTTAATGCCTCCCTTTTTTCAGGGGAACAAGACCCAGGATTTCTCCCTAGAGTCTTTGTGCAGTGCTCCAGAAAAATTGAGCTTAAACATCTTGAGTCCACCTCAAGCTTCAGCTTTTAATCCCGTTAGAGGTTGTCTCCAGTTACTGTGGGCTTCTATTCATCAGCCCTAATTGCTGTATACAACACCTCACCCTGCTTCTTTTCTTTCCTTGCCTCCCAACAATCCCACTGAGAAAATATCCTCATTTCCAGTTTTCTCTGCCTGCTCCTAAAGAAAAGCACAGCATTTACAGATTTTTACCCATTATTTTTTTTAATCTGAGTGTTAAGCTAAAATCCAGCTCTGCTATTGTACGAACACATTGACTGCGCATATTTAATGTCTCACAGATGTACAAATGCTTCTTTGACGTAGTTGAGTCCTCCATCACTTCGGCAGTGGAGTCAATACCCTCCAAAATCCCCAAGTACACAGGGCTTATCCAATGGTGATTTCCATATCAAGGCAGCTCCGTTGCTACCTATTTCTAAGCTGGCAAAATTGGAAATAAGTCTCACCTGAACAGGCACTTTTCTGACTGCTGAAGAGACTTGGCCTTCTGTGGAAGCCGATGCAAGAAATGATAACGTAAACTCTTCTGAGAGACAAGATAAAGAGAGATGGAACTGCCCCTTAGGGGTTTCAAGTAGCTAACTGCAAAAGCCTGAGTCAGGATGCCCTTGGCTGTAAGTGACACAAGGACAGGCTGTTCAGAGCTGGAAGAGTCTGACAGTTTAGCAAGGATTCCACCAAGAGGTGAAAGTAAAACACCTTCTTCCTTTTAGGATGAAGTCAAGAAACCATTCACAATCTGCAAATTATACACATTGACTGCTTTCGTTTTCACAGGATTTCCCTTTCATGCTGTAGTAACACAGTTCCCATGTAGACTCACTGTGTAAGCTCAGTCTTCTGAGTGCATGTCTAAGGGACACAATAATTAAAGTGGCAGGATTATAAACATCCTGCCTGCACCAGGAGATGCCCACTGCTTCTTCCCATAAAGCCACAGCAGCATAAAAAAATTAGGATGAGGTTACCAGCAGCTCCTGGCATTGGTCTGACTTAACTTGTGATACTCGTGATGACATTCAAGGTAAAGCCTAGACCAGAACAAAGCTCTTGAAAATCACAAGTGCTTTCTAAATCCTGTGCCTAAAGACTGGTCTAGGGAAGGGAATAGGAAGACAGGGCTGAAAAAAAAAAAAAACCACTTAAATTTTATTTTTATTTTCTTTTTGCAAAAATGCACCATTGTAATTCAACTGCCTGGCTGTTAGCTGTAAAAAGCCTTGTGCCTCAGAGAAGAGGTGGGAAAGCACAGCCCAAGACAACAAGATGCAGCTCCTGTGGCAGCACAGCAATCGTGGTGCCTGCAGAAGAAACCTGAATTTTTGCAGAAATTGCCTGAAGAAGTTGCACTGGCTTCTAAGTAATCCCTCAGGCTCTGTACTATGTGAGCACCATGTGGTTTCCATTTTGAAAAAAAAGAACTCCAAAGTTTTCAGAACCAAGTTTCATGAGACAAGGCTCTTTCCTTCAACCTTATCTTAGGGAAGGGTCAATGAAAACAAAATTTTCAGTGCTTTCTTATGGACATGACAGTTAGAAAAAGGGAAATTAAACCACTCCCAAGTCACACAAACCAGGAAAGAAAAAAAAGTACTATTTTTCCAGCTACCATGGAATTGCCATCAATTTAAAGAGCAAACGGAGACAAAACAGAGAAAAATGCCCTGGGGCATACTAACACTCATAAGCAGGGTCAGCTCCAGGGGTGAAGGGAGTTTTCCAGTCACAGGTCTGGCTGCTGATCTCCTGAATGACCCTCTCCCATCCCATTACAAGTTTCATAGGCTCACTTCCAGGAGGCTACAGATACAAGTACCTGTCGTAAGAATATACAACAGGTCCAAACTAGCCACTGGGACCTTTCCACAAGAAGCACCATGTAAGATTAACAGCAGGAGGAAACTACTAAAAAAGGGCTTAGACAAAACCATCAAACCATGCCCACCTTACCATAAGCTCTGCCATTCTGACCACTTCCATCACCCAAGGGCTCTCTGCTCAGCATGGCTCATTCAGATCCCTCACCAAGTCATTTTAATCCAGTAATTTGGCAAAAAAACTTCCTTTATATATCCAGGCTAATTTTCTGCTGCATTGGCTTGCTGAAAGACTCAGCAAAATCCATGCATAAGAACACAAAGGGGAAAGGAGCAGCCACCAGCAATGGACAGGGAAGGACCCAGAACATTTACAGTTAGATCAGCACGGGGTGATGTTGAGCGACAACCTTCCCTTCCCTGCAGACCTAATGGCTGTTGAGTTTTTCTGCTATTCCCTGTCTACAGCCTTGCCTATGAACACCTAAGGGAGGCCAGCACTTTCAGCCTGCATGCCTTGCCAAAGCCAGACTCCAAAGCATCGTGTATAGATGTCTTGAGGACCAAGATTTTAGGTGGCATGAAGGAGTTTACTTCAGGGACCTGACTTTGGCAAGCTGACCAGCCTGGCATACATCCTGTCGCTTCCAGAACTTTTTAATTAAATGGACTCCAAACACTGGAGATTTGGATGCTTTTAAGGCTGTTCTTCATGCAGGTCCTGAAGCAAGCACAAACTCACAGCCAGGTGTCATCACCATAAGCAAATGCTGAAAGTGAAGCACATCTTTAATCACATTCCCTCATGCACCTTCCAAACAGAGCCACACACCTCATCTCTGCTGCTCCCTGAGCTGTAAGCTGCTTGATAGAATATCTCACTCTTTGTCATCTGTTGGTGCAGGACCTTGACCAAGTACTAAATAAATGAGCAAGTCATTTCCTGCAAGGCCAAACAAGCTCCCTGCCAAAGAGGTCACATACCATGCTCTGGCCTGATGCCTCTCCCTAGTTTATGAGGGTAAATTCCCATATCCAGGGGTCCAACAATTACAGCATTACATCTGGGCTAGGATTGCTCTTACTGAAGCTAGGATTACACTTTACTGAAGAGGTGAGGAAAACAACTGCTTTTGTGCTTTCATTGCATGACCTCTAAAGTTTGGTTTGGGTTTTTTGGTTTGCTCAAACCAAAACATTTGAATGAAATCACGGAGTTTTCACTTAATTCTCAGCTAGAGGACCAGGATCTGTCACACCAAGCTTCTTCAATCCTGTTTTTGCAGTAAAAAGATCTATAAGGAAAAGCCCTTTGAGGCAGGGTGCACAACCAAGCAGTCAGGAATAAACAGCCTACATGGGTCATTCCAGTCTTGTGAGCATCTCCAACCACTACAGGGGTAAAAGATGGCCATGCTGGGACCTTTGTTCTCCACCTCCTATCTTACCATCTGGGATGTGAGCATGTTACTGTGACATGGATGCTTTCAGCCCTGCACTGCCCACAAGGAAGATGGGCACTTATTAGTCCTGAAAAAACAGCCTGAGCTTTGGATTTGGAGTAAGTCTCAAGTTCAAAATGCACCTGGACAGACCTCACTCCACCATTCTGAATCCCATCAAGTTAGAACAAGACTTAAAAGCAATCCAAATCTTCCATGCTTGAATCACACATGCAACTCCATTTGCTTGGAGGTGCCCATCCCCATGAGTAAGGGCCATGGAAACAGACCCAGCTTTTCTTTACCATCCTGCCAAAAACACAGAAAGAAGAAAAATCCCACTTACTGATGCACCTTGCTATTTTTCCTGTCCACAACCACAAACTGGTAAAAGACCTGACACAGAAGCCTCCCTTGAAAAACCTGAATCATCAGAGTTAGGAAGATGATCTTGCATAAGGAAGGAGACTCCTCCCTCTCCGTGCAAGAGAGAATTGAAGAATCAGACTAATGGCTGGGGGAAGAAAATGCCTCATTCAGCTCTTTATGTATGGATGGCAGAATCAGGTAGAGTTGTGAAAGAACTCACACTACTCAGATAAGATATTTCTTTAACTTTTCTTCACCTCCAGTCCCTTTCAGTGGACTGAAAAGCATATGGCACTCCAGAGGTTGGCAGCTGTATTGTTAGTCTGGAGAGTTGTGTTTGATCTCAGTTACACCTCTTCTTTACCAGTGTGACTTCCTTGCTGTCAGAGAACAACCACAAACTAAACGAGAGAACAGCTCCACAGCTGTACATTCACTGCCCAGATTAACTTCGTAAGCTTG
This sequence comes from Turnix velox, assembly GCA_013400935.1. Lineage (NCBI taxonomy): Eukaryota > Metazoa > Chordata > Aves > Charadriiformes > Turnicidae > Turnix > Turnix velox. The sequence continues at coordinate 83,900 of VZTY01023680.1, read as the reverse complement.
TATTTATTCTTAGTTTGCACTGTTTCCACAGTTGAAAGAGTGAGCCCTGTAGAACATACAAAGATATTTTGAATGACCACACATAAACATTCTAATGTTATAAGACATCACTTAGCATCAGGAGATCTCAAAGAAACTTGAAAAGGAGGCCTCATTTTAGAGGCCCAGCCATATAAGAAATTGATAGATTAATTCACCCAGAAAAGCAGTAGGAGCCATCAGAACAAACTCGGACCTTGCCCCTGATCCTCTAGTCACCCACTACAGACTGTTTATTGATTAAAACCTCCCTCTTCAGGAACAGTTCCAGGCACTTCTTTAGGGTTGACGCAAGTACGAAGATACACCTTTTGAAAAAAACTTTGGCACCTCACATCCCTCTGCAAACAGAGGTCATCCATGACTGATAAAGCTCTACTCCTCTGAATACAGGTTGTGGCAGAGATGGTGGCTGAGGGCAAGGGAACTGACCAAGAAAAACAGCAGCACTGAAACTGAAAACCACCTAAAATGGTGTTTCAAGCCTAGGGATGCAGGGCTGGATCACATCCTGATTTAAATGCACTACAGGAGCAGTGATCACTCCAGCATCCCTGCTGCACCCAACAAAGCCAGTACCCAGCTATATATCACCGTTGGTCTTGCTGGCATCAAGGCTGTGAGAGCTGCACATCAGCCATATACACTGCTGAAGCAAAGCCCTGGTTCTTTACTCCAAGCACCACATTCCCTTGCAAGTAAAAACTACTCTGCAAGTGTAGCGTAAAGCTGCTGCCTCCTGCCACCCAACCAGGGAGGCCATTTGATGTAAAGGCATTGCAGTAGAGTCAAAAGTTGGTGCATTTTTACATGGATAAAAATATTTAAATCACTAAATCAAAACACATCATTCCACCAACTGTCTAATCACAACACAAAAAGACAAACTGCAGACAGCGTCAGGCTGTTGGCTGTAAGTGAAGAAAGCACAGACACTTGGGTCTCATGAAGAGGCAGCAAATGCAGTGGGTGCAGTGGAAAATTTCCACCTGTGAAATAATTTCTCTCATTGTTGCTCCCAGCTCAGCATGGCAGCAGAAACACCGAGTGCCACATCTATTGCAACAAACACTATTTCTCATCTCTCAGATTAATTCTAAGCTAACTCTGATTACAGGTATCATGAGAAACTCTTCTGAATTGAAATAAGATTGGCAAATGCCCTGACAAAAGTTCATGGTGCCAGCTGGGCAACACAAGCAAACACAGCCAAATTCATCTGTAGCACCTTTACAGCCTGTACTGCCTTTGCTGAGCGGAATGACCTCCCTTCCACACCAATAGAGAAAGTGTGTTCAAGGAGAGTCAAACATGAGATGGGAATCCACATTATACGTCAGAGAAGGGTGAGCTTGATGCACTGCTTCAAATAGGTCTGAAGTTTGTCTTTACCGCACAACCTATAACTTATCATATGGTCAAGGCAAGCAGCCAGTCTGCTCTGCTGGAGAAGGCTGTTTCCCATCAACAGAAAGGAGAGAGAGCACCGGACTGGCCTCACCAGCACAAGAGGAAGCACATGCCAGAAGGAAGCACCTTCCTACTGGTAGTCTTTGGAGATGATGTAAAAGGGCTCTTATTAATGTCACACATCCACATATCTTGTGTGGGCAGACTTATACTTATGTACATGCATACACCCCTGTTTACTTACAAAGATGCTCATATCTGTCTTTCCTGGCCTTACTTCTCAGATGCAATCACCGTGTTCAGGAAAAACAAGCTTAACTTTTAGAATACATATATATAAGAAAAAAAAAAAAAGAAAATGTGATCAATTTCAGAGTATTAAAATCTCAAGTCTTAAAAACCCATCCAACCACTGTTATGCTCCATAAGAAAAAGTCAAGTCTTAGCTGGTGTTTGTACTCTTTCCTAAACACGAGAGCATTCCTTACACCATGCTGGACACCATGAAACCTTTAAGACGCGCCTGTTTATTTAAAAAGCAAATTCGAGTCACGAAGGGGTACGCTCTCCTTCACTTAAAGGAAAATAAGCCTTGCGTAAATTCTGCTTACACTCACAGATTTGCAATGCAAAATATAAATTGCTTCCTATCACCCTCTTCCTCCAGCTGGCTGCACAGACAAGAAGCAGATGGATACCCAAAACCTGAGACCCGTCGTAACCCTTCCCAAAGCCTTTTTCCTCTCAACACGGCTCACGGGGAAGCCCATTCAAACTGTCCCGAAACCCTCCACGCCGAGAGGGCGGCTGCCCCATTCCCGCAGGTAACTGGGAGCCCACGGCCGCGGGTAGGCATCCGCGGGCCGGCCACGCCGCGGGGACTCCGGAGGCAGCTCGGAGGGACCCGCTCCGCTCCCTCAAAGTTTCTCTTCTCGCGGCCCCCAGCCCACACCGCACCGATACGGACACCCGGAGCAGGGAGGGAAGCCCCGGCTCGCCACAGCCGCCCGCGGGCTTCGCCAACCCTTCCCCACCGACCCGGGCTCCGCGCAGGTGACCCCGCCCGCCGTCGCCGTGGCCCCCCGCTCTGCCCGCCGCCCCTCGGATCGGCCCCTGGCGCAGACTCACCGCCGCGGCCGGCCAAAAGCAGGGCCAGGGTGGCCAGGGCGGCCAGCTGTCCCCGCAGCAGCTCGCCCCGCCGCCTCCTCCGCCT
>VZTY01023680.1:0-81038 GCA_013400935.1 Turnix velox | reverse complement strand
CGCCGCCCAGAGTCTGGGGCAGCTTCCTGGGCGGAGAGGGGGCGGAGAGCTGTTGCTGTCCGTCGCCGGGCTGCCCCTCCGCCCCCGACCGCCCCCACGCCGAGACCCCGGGGGGGGCCACAGCGGCTTCGCTGTGGCTTGTGGCAGGGCGTAAGGGGCCCCAAGGCCTCCCTCGGGAGGGCATCGGGGGGTCCTGCACGAGTGGAAGAGACATGGGGACACGCGGGGATTCGGATATGCTCGCGATAGGGTTCAACCCTCTGGCCTCACGCTTCTGCAGGTGTGCTCCTATCAAAGCCATTCTGAGCACCGGCACAGGTGCCAGACCATCCCCTGACACCAGACCTTCCCCTGCCACCAGACCTTCTGCCACCAGACTTTCCACTGCCACGACTGCAGCCTCCACCTCAGCTTACTTTTGCTGGGGTAAATGGGGACTCCCAGCATCACCTTCTGGGCTAAAACCTTTACCCGCTGGTACAAGTTTTAAAATTAAAGAAAACACCCACCCAAGTAAAACAGTGTCTCCTCTCACCAGTAATTCCCCAGTCTGAACAGGAGGAAGCCTTTCCTGCAATTCCGTTACATTTCATACGCTCTACAGGACTCTTGCCATGTTTGCTGGGGTTTTTTTCCCCTTTCCCACACTGACGCTCTGAACTTTTTTGCTGGGTGAGCAACCTCCTCTCTACCTGCTTTTCAAAGTGGTCCTGTGCAAGAGTTCATAGAATCATAGAATAGTTTGGGTTGGAAGGGATCTCAAAGATCATCAAGTTCCAACCCCCCTGCCATAGGCAGGGACACCTCCTGCTAGATCAGGCTGCCCAGTGCCTTGTCCAGCCTAGTCTTGAACACCTCCAGAGAGGGGGCATCCACAACCTCTCTGGGCAACCCGTTCCAGTGCCTCACCACCCTCACTGTAAAGAATTTCTTTCTTATGTCAAGTCTAAATCTACCCCCTCCAATTTACATCCATTGTTTCTAGTCCTCCCATCCGATATCATATTAAAAATTCCTTCCCATGCCTTTCTGTAGGACCCCCTCAGGTACTGATAAGTTACTATGAGGTCCCCTCTGAGCCTTCTCTTCTCCAGGCTGAACAACCCCAACTCCTTCAGCCTGTCTTCATAGGGCAGTTGCTCCAGCCCTTTGACCATCTTCGTGGCCCTCCTCTGGACCCGCTCCAACAGCTCAACGTCCTTCCTGTGTTGAGGGCTCCAGAACTGGACACAATACTCCAGGTGGGGTCTCACCAGTGCTGAGTAGAGGGGCAAAATCACCTCTCTGGACCTGCTGGTCACACTCCTCTTGATGCAACCCAGGATATGGTTGGCCTTCTTGGCTGCGAGTGCACACTGCTGGCTCATGTTGAGTTTGTCATCAACTGACACACCCAAGTCTTTCTCTTCAGAGCTCAAGAGTTGGCTCAAATAGGGACATGGGTGTAAGCCAGGCAGCTGGGCTGAACTGTTGCATGGATTCACCCATTGCCCAGGAGCCCAGCCACTGGCCACAGCACTGGCCACCCCCAGCATGTCTGCTTCAGCCATCCACCACTGCCTGAGCTAGCCTGGGCATTTCACCCCCCTTTTTCCTGTGAACACCTGCCAACTGCACTGTGCACACAGGAGCAAACTGCTGCCCAGTTGTGGTGAAACACCATTATTTCTACTCTTCAGGAGGGGTGCCAGAGTTAACATGCCATATCCACCCAAGGGAGTAGAATGAATCTCTGGCAGAGTCCAGGTTTGAATCCCAAATCCCTGAAAACCAGAGCCACTGTTTGGGGCCTTTCCCAGACCTCCCAGCCCTCCTGGCGTGGACAGTGTGACAGCAGCACCAGCCAGAGAGCTGGGACTGGCTGAGATCAATGAGTGGAGAGAGTGCAAAAGCATGGGCAGTGCCGTCTTCAGCTGAATTAAATCAAAGGAGATTGATGCAATGACAGAACAGAAACTCTCCAAAAATATTTCAGAGGTTTCATCATTTCAAGTTAAAATGCTTCTGACAAAAACCCAAGCCTCAGGGAGCCACATGGAGAGGGCTTTCTGGTCCTTGCCCATCTCTTCAGCAGCTTTACAAGTGACAGCTGTTCTCACAACACACATACAGCAGGTCTACTCCTTCTACACTAACTCCGAGGCTGGCCCTCACCTTGGGGAGTCTCTTTCAGATCATGTTTGACTGAAGCCCTTGTGAGCAGACTGAAGAAGTACCAGCCATTTCTCAGACATGCCTGGGTGCTGGGACATCAACAGCCATCCATCATCCTCATTTCAATACACACCCAATGATCACCCTGCCCATGACAGCAAAACACTTTTTGAACTATATCCTAGGCTGCGTCAGAGGAGCCGTGAACGGCAGATCATGAGAGGTGATTCTGCCCTTCTACTCTGCTCTTGTGAGATCCCACCTGAAGTACTGTGTCCAGCTCTGGAGTCTCTAACATAAGAAGGACATGGACCTCCTGAGGCTGGTGTGGAGGAAGGCCACAAGGATGGGGTTGTTCAGCATGGAGAAGAAAAGGCTCCAGGGACAAAGACCTTTTACCTGAAGGGAGCCTACAGGAAAGATGGAGAGGGACTCTGTCAGGAAACAGGGATTAGGGATAATGATCTTAAACTGAAAGAGGCAATATTAAACTAGATTGAAGGGAAAGTTCTTTACAAGGACGTGATGAAACACCAGAATAGATTGTCCAGGGAGGTGGTAGATGCCCCATCCCTGGGTATACTCAAGGTCAGGATGAACAGGACTCTGAGAAATCTGATTTACTTGAAGATGTCCCTGCTGATTGAATGGGAGTTGGACTGGATGACCTTTAAAAATTCCTTCCAAGCCAAATCATCCTATGACTGGAGAGCCGCTTTCAGATTAGATGAACAAGGAAGTAGACGGACCACATCTGTTCCTGTAGTCTAAATGTTATCCAAGAGTTGTAATGGCTGGCTGCACACAGACACAGAAGTAAAAGAAAACTTCTCTTTCAATATTTCTGATTAGTTACTAACCACTCTCATTAGAGAGGGTCTCATTCTGGGGCTGGCCTCACATTATGCAGTCAGATTTGAACTTCTCCTCCAAGCATTTGTTGCAATTCTGAACTTAATCAGGATGTCAGTTTTCAGGGCTGCTGGATTTATCAATTGTGCTCCTACACTAACTTTAGAAATGTGGGCGTCCCTGTTGATCCCAGATAGGCATAGCCAGTTCCCATCCAGACAGTAGAGAGAGTGAGTAGAAGGACGTAACCATGGAAGAAATGTCTGGTTTTGTTTATCTTGGTTTTTTTCCAGGTAGGATACACTCCCTTCCCTCTAGCACAGTAGGTTCTATCCCATGGTAGACAATTCTGAAACCTCTAGTGCTGTAAAACAGTACAATAAGTCACCACACTTCATGAAAGAGACTATGCCTGCCTCATTGCTTGCTCTTGATCAAAACTGTGTGAAAGCGGTCAACCAAGTCCAGAGTGAGAGGAGTTTAGGGGCGAATGTCTCCATGGCTGACGTGACAGAGCACTATGATAGTACTCACAAAGTATTCCTTTTAAATCCAGACATCCTTTTGAAGTCTGTAACTGCTCCAGAATGTGATCCTGAGAGTCACTACAAAATCATTATTCACCCTTCCATCATAAACTTCCTTCCATTCCGTTACAGAGCTGCTGATAAATACCAGAGTGTAAGCTCATTATGTTGAGGATTAAGATTGGGAATATCTGGGAAGCCTACGTAGCTCAGGAAGAAATTTCCCACTCAGAATCACAAAGTAATTTAGCAAATTTCTTCCTAGCATCATAAATACTAGCTTGTAAAATATTCCTATTTCTGGGTAGTGTAAGGCAAAGGAGAATCCCCTCTTCTCTCACACTGATAAGCCAATGCGGGGGTGGAACAGACTTTGAACAGATCTGTCTGCAGGCTGAAGCAGAAGGAAGAGGAATCACTATGGGTGTTACTCTTCTGAGGGAAAAGCTCTTATATTTATCTTCTACAGGAGCCTTCTGCAAGAAAAAAACCTAACTGCTAAAGAAAGAACAGACAAGACTAACGTGCTGAATATTCAGTTTACTTTATCTCACCTCTTTCACTGTCTTCCTTTCACTCTTCTTCTCAGACCATGTCAGTACTCTTCATGGAGCACCTCTGATAATTGAATGGTGTGGGAACTTCACAATGCCTAGGCCACCAGATCATAGCTTTCTATGTACCACATGATTCTACCTCCTTTAAAAACCCCATATCCAATGATCTCAGCACTTTTTGAATGTCAGACAGTAAAGATTAGAGGCACTGTGAGTGTTGGAGATGAGCTGTAGGTAGCAGAGCACCCACTCATTCTCTTTCTGTAATCCAGATGAGAAAATCCTAGGTGGCTGACATCAGCATCAACTGTGCTGAGGAGAAGAAATGGCGGATGCACTAACATCTCTTCCTAAGTGATTACAGTGTTTGCAGAACAAGAAATGATTGCTGCTTTCAGCAATTGATCAAAGGTTCCAGTTGGTGTCTGGCTATCTGTGCATGGTGGGATCCTTCTTGAAAAAATAACCAATGAACTAACTGGTTGAAACTCTTGTTGGACTGATTAGGCCAGGAACCATTCTTAATGCAAACAAAACTCACCAAGACTGACTTATAGGTCTTAGTATGTGTAAGGATGTTCAAGTGTGCATTCAACCTCACTGTAGGGCTGAAAAAGAACAGAGACGCTGAGGAAAGCCTTCCTATCCCAGATGCATCCGGCAGTTCTTTAGTGATATACATGCATTCCCCACAAGTCACTTCTTGCATTCTGTTGGCTGCCATGTAGTCTGTTCTCTTGAGAAGGCCATGGAAATGCCTTGCTGCAGACTCCAGAGGAAGTCCCATTGGCTTTACTAGGGCCCAAGGAGGATTCCCAGCAAGCTGGCTCTCAGAGGGGCAGAAAGATGAGCTTTTGTTCTTTCCAGAGCCTCACCACAGTATAAAACCATATAAAGCGTCAGGAGAAAACAGTGTAAATCGCAGGATACAGATGTGCAGAAATGACCATCAGAAGTGCTTTAGTGGAGCTGAAGAAAAGTCATGACTGTTTCAAGGAGAGCAAACAGCCTTATGTACTTGGCATTTTCTCTTGCAAACCACACCAAGTTCTGCTCTTCAGACCAAATAGAGGTTTTCTTCTGTTTGGACTGGCAGACTGTGCACACAGAGAGCTTTCAAATGTGAAGGAGAATAATTAGGATTAATGCAGAGCAGCATCTTTAAGTAGACATTAGCCAGCCAGAATCCAGGCTGCCAGCTGTAGTCATCTCCAGCTGGCATTCGGCATAAGGGTCAGTTCAAAGGACTGAACAGGGGCTTGACACCAGCATTTGTGAGCTGCTGTGGGAGCCTTGCCCTAACTCCTGCAGGGTCAGTGACACCATGAGATTGGGACTGGCCAGTCTTTTCCATGCAGAGACCAGCTTGGAACATCAGTACAGCAGAGTCGCAAGGTTTTAATGATGTTGCATTTCACATGTGATATTGCTGTTGAAGACCTATCCAAGACAGTCTCAACAGACCAGGGAAAAAAAAAATGGAGATTTCCTTGGTTTTGTTTTTAGTCTAAGGCTCCACTTTTCCAGAAAAAAATCCTGCACCATCCTCACTACAAAAAAAGCATTGAGGTGCTGGAGTGGATCCAGAGAAGGGCAACAAGACTAGTGAGGGATCTAGAAAACAAGTCTTATAGGGAGCAGGTAAGGAAGCTGGGGTTGTTTAGCCTGGAGAAAAGGAGCCTGAGGGGAAACTTACCACTCTCTACAACTACCTGAACGGAGTAGAGAGGTGGGGATTGGTCTCTTCTCCCAAGTAACAGGCAATAGGATGAGAGGAAATGGCTTCATGTTGTACTAGGGAAGCTTGGACTAGATGTTATGAAAAGTTTCTACACTGAAAGGTTTATCAAACATTCGAATAGACTGCCAAGGGAAATGGTTGAGGCAACATCCTGGGAGGTATTTAGGAGATGGGTAGATGTAGGGCTTAGAGATGTAGTTTAGTGATGATTCTTGGCAGAGTTAGGTTGATGGTTAGACTTGATGATCTGAAAGGTCCCTTGTAACCTAGGAAATTGGTCATCCATGGTTCTACATGTCTCTACACTGAAAGTTTCACCCTTTAATCTCATGCTTTAGCTATAGTATATTTTAAGTAGTTTATTGTCAGGGCTGTGTTGGCGAAGTATAGTTAAAGTATGAGATTAAAAGCAATAAGCTGCCAGCGGAACAGTTGCTTTTCTCTAGTGAAGCAGAGACATTGGCTTAAGCCAGCTGTTTAACGCACATGCTTGATACATGTATCCTCTTTGCAACCACTAAGAGGATGCAATTAAATACATTGCTCATTACCACTGTCAGTTGCTCCCTTTTTCCTGCCCGGGGTCCCCTGGTGAGCAGAAAAGTTGTGCAAACACTCCTCCTCTGCTGCCATGGAAAGTTCGTCATTGTAATGCCATTTACTGGTGACTCTGGTTTCAGTGACTCTAACTGACTGTGTGAAAGGAAGTCATAGAGCCCATGCACACTCCTCCTTCTTTGAGTTGTGGGGATATCATGGTGAGCTGATGGCCAGCAGCTGAAGGATGCCATGTCTTCTGTCAGCTAGCACACAAAATGATGACAAACTATTTATTTTCAGTCATGCGCTCATACTCTGGGTTCACAGTGGTTCAAAAGACTGCACAGCTGATACGATTTCCATGTAAAAACAGTTTACAATAGTTTAGGCTATGCTGTTCTCATTTGATTTAAGAGTATTTAAATAAGTTCGCATCTCCTTACATAAAACAGCTTAAGGTCATACTTTTGGATAAAACTGAATATCTTCGTTGGGAAGGCTGTCAGTTCTCCCCATCTCACTAGAGTAGAAGTGTTTGCACTTACATACTTTGGGAAAAGTTGGGGCTTTAGGGAGGCATCAGTATGACTTCAAGTCTTCCAGCAACAAGAAGGAGGCCCATCTCCATCACAAAGCTAACACAACCATTCTCTTGTACTCCCCAGGTAGATAGGGGCAATACCTCTGGCAGATCCATCAGCTCTCCTGGGCCAGAAAAGGACTTTACTGAATACACCTGAGCACTGCCAGCACCTTGCAGAAAGTGGCTGAGCTGGTAGTGGCTGAAGGCAGCTGGGAGGGCAGGGGGGACCTGGAGAGGAGAAAGATGAAGAAGTGGGGGAGTGCTTGGAGGAGCTGGAATGCACCAGCAGAAAGGCTTGCTGGATTAAAACATTTGCTCATCACAGGGCCCACAGCAGTTCAGGAGCCCCCACATCCTGCCAGAGTTGGCATCGGGGTATCACAGAGCCATGTTTACTCAGCCAAGCATGGAGGCTGCACACTGAGGACATGGATATTTGTCTTTTATGGGTTTGGGGCCATTGAAAGGAGGGAAAAGTCCACAGGAAAAGTTAAGAGAATTACTCAGAACAGTGGAGTAAAAATGGGAGACCAGAACTGTTCTCGGAACATCCCACACAACGTGTCCATAGCATCTGTGTTATTTCTCCCTCCTGTCAGTGACAGGGGGTGCCTGTTGTACAGGAGGGGGCAGAGGGGATGAGTACTCAGTCTTTCAGCTGTTTGGGAAAACAAACAAGGCTGTGAGAGAGCTGACTTCTGGCTCGCCTTCTCACTGAGGGTTTTTTTTTGCTTTGGTGATTAGAGGAGGGCAGTATCATCTGGCTTTCTTACTCCATTTCTATTCTATACTTTCTCATGGGCAAACTTTTCTCAAGTTTTCCATGTCCTCTGTCTTTCTTGACTGAATATTAATACATGGACAAATAGCTGAAAGAAAACACATGCTCTATCTATGCATATATCTATATATATTTGTCATTTTGTGAAGCTTGGAGATATTTTCTTCTCCAGACTGCAGACTCCTCTTCAGGTGCTATTTTCCCCTGGTGAGGCTGGTCAGGGTGGAAGCTGACCAGGGAAGATGGAGCCTCCAGGTTGTGAGACATTCCCAGGCCTGGACATATAGCACTTCCACACCGTCACTCAGGGACCAATGAATGCACAGCTGTAGGGATGTCTTCTCCTCTCCAGGGGAGCACGAAGCAAGTCTGCCCTGGTCTTGCAAGAAGTGCAATGCCAGCCTGGGCTGACATCCAAAGGAGAAGCCTGCAAGGAGCACTGGGAGTGCTTCCACTCAGCAGAGAACAGACTCTCCTCTTACCAAATCGAGTCATTGCTCTGGCATTGCCTAACCATCACTATCTGCCGGAGCCCTGCCACTGCCTCCGGCTGTTCTTGGTTCCTGCCTTGCTCAGATCTTCCTCTTCTGAAGAACACAGTGCTCTCCCTTCTCAGAGCTGCTGCAAAGGCTTGCCCCTGTGGTTAGGACCTCTGCTATCAGCACATCTTGGGGAATATCTTATATTTCAGTGACAAGAGGTAATTACCTAATTCAGTCTGCAAAGCATAAAAGCCAACTAGGGTTCTTTCAGGATGAAAGAAGCAATAAAAGCACTGGTATTAATAGAAAAATATTTGTTACTTCATGGGATATCAGGGCTTCCTGTGGTTTGAGGTTATGTCTTGCATAGCTCGTTGCTGAACGCCTCAGGAAGAGACTCTGCTATTTTTTTTTTTCCTTGCAGCTTGTTCGCTCTCAGATCAATGATCTGGTTTACAAATAGGGCAATTGTGCATCTTCTTATAGGATGTCCTCTCATGCTCTGTACCACTTGCACCAGGACACAGCACAGGCTGGTGGTACCTCTGCATCATGCCTTGCTGAAAGGGCTGGAGAATAAATAGCAAGTGGTCTCTAGAAAAGTATAATGAGAGCTGCTATTCTACCCGCTTGATACCACTAGAAAACAGCATCATTTAACAAAATTAAAGGGCAGACAATTAAAAACAGAGGCAAATGAAATCGTATTGCACACAGTCAAATTACCCCGGAGAATCCTTTGCCACAGGAAGTTGTTTCTAAGACCAAAAAAAATTCTGAAATGCAGAAGAAGGCTGGATAACTGTGTAAATATTGAGAATAGCAGTGTCAGAATGAATCCTAACATTAGTATATCCAGAGTCCACAGTTTACAGCTTGTAAAAGTCCTAGGAAAAAAATATGTCAAGAAATCTCATATAAAGCTCAAATAATCACCGATCACCCTGCACATTTACTGCTGAAAACCCCAGTGATGGTTTCAGTTTTATTGCCTGTGAGGGATGCTGTGTTCCAAAAAAGCATCACAGGTCAGAGATGCTGACAGGATGCCAGACTCTGACCCTTCTTCCTCACATGTACCTGTCCCCTGAAGACGCACTCTTGCAGACAACAGCTCTCAGAGATTTCTCATATGAATTTTTTTTCCTTGGCCTGTATGGAAGCACATTCTGTTTGATGCCTTTCCTGAGCTCTCCTGTTGCTAATACAGACTTGATACTTGAACACATGGACTTGATAAGCTCTTTAAGAGAAAAACTCTCTCCTCTGCCTCTCTATCTGGACCTTGAGGTGCTAATGCAATACTGATCACCATTGCAGGCAAAGCCATGCCAAGCCACTGGCATGCCAACATTCAGGAAACAGCTTATGCGTAAGACACATCTGCATCTTGCTGATGCATCAGGCCTCATGGAATGCTGTTGGGTCATGAGACGGGTGAGAACCTGCTTGTGACTTCCAGTTGAGCACCCTTTGGCAGCAATACATCTCATCACTTTGTCTTCTTCAAGAGCTGTGCATGCCCAGGACAACTGGAGAGCTGCAGAGCTGCTCCAGGGAAATACAGTGTGAAGACATCACATCAGGCTCATTGAGAGAGGCTGTACCAGCCTCTGGAGAGGATCATATATAGCACACCTTTTCCTTTCCTGGCACCTTGTTCCACCTCACATGGTCCCTTCCAGCTCACTTCACGTCCCTGTCCCTCTGAATGGCAGCCCTGCCACCTTACAGCCTTCCAGTCACTCCCCCAACATCCTCAAGCTTGCTGAGGGTGCACTCCGGCCATCACCTGCGTCTTTCATAAAGCCACTGAACAGCACCAGGCAGTGAGGAGGGCTTCTTTCAGCTGCTGCCAGCTGTACTCCACAATGCTGATCCCATCTCTCTGGGTCCAATTCCCTGTCCTCCTCTTTGCCCACACACTGGCCAACTGCTGCTGCAAGACAATTGTAAGAAACAGCAGCTCGCTTCATCCAGAGGTAAGAGAAAGCAAAGAGCAACAATTGTTCATCACATGCTGAGCCCAAGGAGCATCAGTATCTGTTGCTCACATAGCTTCTCCAGTGTGTCCCATCAGAGGGTCCCTCCCAGGGTCCTTTTTGCCTTGGCACTACAGAAGTGGTTGCTCCTGGTGACCACTCCCAGGACAGCAGAAAAATCTTTCTTTCCTCCTTTACCTCCACCTTCTCTCCAGCGTTCCTGGATTTAGTGCAGGCTGAAAATGGGTGCTGCTGGCAGCAGAGGAACATGTGGTCTGTGTGAGATGTGTAAAAGCTTTGCACCCCTGGGGTTGTTTGTTCCCCTCACACTGGAAGGACTTGTACGTGACAGAGATCCCTGGGCTAATTTATGGGTCCATATCTGAAACTGTCTCATCAGCACTTCACATAGGAGCTGATGCAATCATATCACAGCTTCATCAGATAATTCCCAATTATAATAAGAAACATTTGCTGCTTGGCTGAATGAGCTAAACTTACTGGCCCAGCTGAAGTAGCTTAATTAAACTCACTGGAAGGAAGCTGTGCTCATCTTTCCTGTGATTAAATACATGCTTTATAGTTTATCTTTTTTCCACAGTTCCAGATATAGGAGAAGATGGGGAGGAAGATCATGTAGGAAGCTTCATTAGCATCCTGAACTGTAAGTGAAACATGCCTGAGTTGACGGAAGACTGGGAGAGAGTTTCAGTAGGGATGTTATATCCTGCCCCGTGGTGGTGCTCCCTTCTCTGCCTAATAAACATGGTACTTGACAAAATTTGTCACTAGTTAACAGCAGTCAAGCACAAACATATTCAAATAATTGTCATCAGCTTGTGGCACAATTCACTCTGGAGCATAGCAATNGTAGGGATGTTATATCCTGCCCCGTGGTGGTGCTCCCTTCTCTGCCTAATAAACATGGTACTTGACAAAATTTGTCACTAGTTAACAGCAGTCAAGCACAAACATATTCAAATAATTGTCATCAGCTTGTGGCACAATTCACTCTGGAGCTGTTTGAAAGCCTGGCCATGACCTCCTGGAGATGCTAGGGTAGCATGTCTGTGGAGAAGTCCACTTGTGTTGTAGAGATTGGCTCTTTGTTTCCAATAAGCAGCAATAACACACAAACAGATAAACTCTGCCCAGACTCAATTCCAGTTCCATTACAGTCTCTGATGTATCAGGCGATGCATCTCAGAGCGTGCATGTTGCTCTCGGAGACATCTAGTGAGTAGGCAGCGAAGTGCAAACCTTAAAGCACTTCTGAGAAACTGAGAAACTTGTCTCCCATGTGATATATGAAACAGGACATTACATTTCCAGTTGCTAACATACGCCTCTACCAACTTTGATACAACAAAATATTTAATTTGCTGAGGTGAACATCAGATTTATTAATCTTATACACAAGCTTAAACACAGAGGAACCTTGACTCCTCCAGCAATGATATGGTCTGGTGCTAGCATTGGCTAAAGCACCTCACTAAGTCTCTGTGATTTCCACTGTGCTGAAAATTTGGGTGCAATGGGAGTTTCTGTCTGGTTTCTAGCACATACGGTTTCAGAAATTGTGTACAAATCTATTTTGAATGGAAAAAGAGAGGATTCCCCTCGGTGGAAATTATGAAGAAACATGAACTTTTGGGACAGGGAGTCTTTGGGTCATAGTCACCCATGTGAGCATGTAGGCTGTCCAAGGCCTGTCAGAGCTGCTCCTGCTCACATCCCAAAAGGCATGGATCTGTCAGTCTCTCTATGAATGTTTCACAGCGCTGATGTTTCTTTCTAACACAGAAGAATTTGTCTGGACACCTGCTGATTGAGCAAGTCCCAGCACTGTAATCATCCTCTCTAGAAAGTGCTTCCCTGCACCCAGAATAGGCTGATTTCAATTTAAGTGACACTAATAATTTAAATCATAAATTCTTCATCCAAATCATTAATTTTGAATCATTTTTTGTGGTGCTGGTTTGAGTTTTTTAAGCTATCGAAAGAGCAAGTTTATTCCATTCCTGTAATTCAACATTTTGGATTTGTGCAGGGAAGATAACAGTGATTCTATGCACACAGATTTAAACTATTCCATTACCTAATGGGCAGTTATACCTGCTAATTTTACTCAGGTAAAATATGTATGAAACGCCTTTTAAAATAAAAAAAAAATAATTTAAAACTTTCCGAATGGATAAAGAGTCACGACAAATTCATCAAAACCTGTTTTGCATTCCAAATCAACAGACTGATTATGCTAAAGCTGTAGTACAGTTGTTGCATGTTGCTAATGAAGTAGATTCAATTGCTTATCATCAGCAAGAGCTTCAGCTCTGCAGACCTAATAAATAATGTCTTATAGACAGTTTTTATACATGTGATGGAAAAAGGACAGACAGAACGTCCTTAATGTCTCATCTCCTCAATACCACCTCAACTCAATTTAGCAGAAATATTTGATCACCTTCTGAACAGCAAATATTCTTTATGAGTCAATGAATAAGGATGATGCTGTTAAGTTTTGAGAAACTGTTCATCAGTTCCACAAACTGCATGACTTGACTGTTGTAAAACACTGAGAGCAAACCTCTACTCTTACATATTATTTAGTGTTTAATTTGACCAGATTAAGACACATTTATGCCCAAAAATTGGGTTTTGTAATTTAGTCCAATTTACCTTAAAATGGTTTGTCTACAAATAATTTTAAAAAAACCTCTCAGAAATTAAAATTAATCTCAGTACAAAAGTTCTCCTTTACTTTTAAAAGTGTCTCTGTTACTCTGTACACTTTCAAAATGCAATAGGAACCTCCCTATCTAGATTGCAGCCAGCAAATGCCACCATCTATCTGTGCTGGCAGGAAGCAGAGGACGTGTACAACCCAGATGGCCAAGTCCCACTGTCTCCAAAACCAAGTCCCTCCCAACTAACTCTGTTTCTCCCGTGGTTGGGGCCTTGGGGAATGAGTACAGACAGGGGATTGCAGTGTTTTCAAATTCAGCTGCCTACTTCATGTAGAGTCTAAAAGAGCTGGTTCTTACCCTTCGAAGGGAGATGGGGCTGAACTACCAAGGAGCAGCATTGCTGAAAGACCCCTGACATTCCTGGATGTGTAAAGGATCTGTGCTGGAAAAGAAACAAAATCCGTTCCTACTTCAATTAGGTAGAAATCAGTAACTTGTGGTGAATCGAGCTCCCAATTAGTCAACCAAAATTCCATTAATTTACACTAATAAATGAAACTCCTTACACGAAAGACAATTCTTTACCACTTAGAGTGTGAGCAATCAATATGTTAAAGCAGAAGGCATCCATGTCACAGAATGTGTCAGTGGCAAGTTAGTCCTAATTATTTTTGGTAATACTTATCAGTCTGCCAAGCAAATGCCACACACGTTTAAGGCACATCAGGACGCTGTATTTGGAAAAATAAATAAACAAGAAATGGCTTTTGAAGTCAAGTGGGATCATGAAATAACTGAGAACCTCACCCAGCTGCTCCTGTGCAAAAGCCAGCAAGTGGAGGCCCTCTGGGATTTGCTCCTGGCGACTCCTCATGCCCCAAGCACTGTCCAAGATGTCCCAGACCAGAAAGCCAAGCACTGCAGTCATGTCCTTAAATGATGTATATTAAGTATAACTTAAGGGACAGCAAAGCAAGTTTCCACTGGGCATGCTTCAACATTTTGTCCAATGTACTGTATTTTTTTTCCCACTCAAGAAATATGTGCTGTATTTCTACTTGCTATTTAGCAAGGAAAGAAACAAAACCTCATCCAGACCATGACTTCATTCCTCCTTTTTTCTTTTGTTTTAAAATTTCACACTTCAGGACCTAATACTCATCTGGTGTAACTAGGTTTAATTCTGCTGGCTGTCACACTGCTATATCCCCAGTAAAAAAGAAGGGCAGGCAAGAAAGTAGTGCACTGTCTTACTTAGACAGGCATGCTCAGGAAAAATAATCTAAATTAAGTCACTACTTGACTTTAAGTGGATTAGTTAAACTGCATTCAATCCCTCAGTGCAAGTCCTTATTCTGAAGCAAAATGGCCTGAATTTGATTTAACTCTAATAATTTCCAAACTTAAATAATATTAAGGCCAGTTTGAATCAGAGTAAGACTGACCTCCTGGAACTTAAATTCAGTTTAAGAAATCCACTTATGTACTTAAAAAAAAAAACAAACGAAGTATTAAAAAGCTACTGTCATTAAACTGCTAATTGTTAAACCTGTTTTTCTATTAGTGCATTAGTTAATGCTGGCTGTTAACCATTAAGATTTTTGTGCTTCTAATTGCTTTAAAAAAACCCCTTGAGCCTAGGCAAAGAAAACCAGGCAATAAAATTAAACTTCTGGTTGGCATCAGGTTTTTTTCTAATTCAAATAAAAACAAATAGCAGGCTCATCCCTGATCCCCATGCTCCGGAACTTAATTAGGAGAGCAATTCTCCATTAGCTGATGTGGATATGCCAGGTGCCACTAGCTAAGCACCTGCTTCAGAAGAACAGAAACAGAGAAGGAGGCAGCACCATCCATAAAAGAGCTGAACGGTCAATATAAATGGAATGCTCCTGGTTGAAAAAAACGTGGTTTAAAGATTGCGTCAAGGTTTACATTGTATGAGTACTGTTAGTTTCATATCCACTGCAAAAAGAGAGCCTGGCCCCTATTCCTTGGGTACTTCTTTGTTGGAAGCATAGGAGGAGATGTCCCCTTGCTTGCTATGGCCTTCAGAGCAAGGATTTTCAGACAGATCTGCTCTTCTGCTTTTGGTCTAAGTGCATGTATGTCAGCAAACTCACANAAGATTGCGTCAAGGTTTACATTGGTCTAAGTGCATGTAATGTCAGCAAACTCACTCCCAGATGAGCTCCTGGGGGGCTCATACCATAGGCACCTCCAAGAGCCTAACAAACCTCCGTAGCTTTGGGAGAAGAGCTGGCTCATGCCCAGCCAGCACGACGGCAGCTGCAGCGAGCACAGACACCCTCTTTGCAAAAGCTCGTGGCAGCTCTGCAAGCTGCAGTAGAGGCAGGTCGCTCTCATTTCATAAAGGCCACAGCAACAGCTGAATCACTCAAGTGTTAAGACTCCCATGAAAGAGAAATGGGATCCTTCCTCGTACAGATGCCACAGCTCTTCTCTAAATTTTGGCATGTGCTGGAACCATCTTCCCTGTCCATAACAGGTGTTACTACACTCCCATTTGGTGTTATAGTTATGTCCATAATATTTTTCTTTTCCATTGGACTCCATGGTGTGACAATATGACAGGACAGAACTGGGCCACCCAGGCTGTGTTCCCACAGAAATCACTTAAGCCTGACAAATCCACCTTGTCTGTTAGAAGCCATCAGATAAACACTCAGGTATCCAGTCAGCTGCTCATAATGCATTTTCTGGCAATCTTCCAGGTTATGTTTGTAATTGGGAAGTAAATGAGCCCTTGGTTCCAGCTCCTAGCAAAGTCATAGAGTTAAAAAGGCAACAATATTTTAAGTAAATAACTGGCCTTTCAAAAGAAGACTCTAGTGCTCAAGATACCTTTTTAGTGAGTTAATTATGGAGTGTGCTACACTTTCATTATCTGGTAATTCAGCAGTTTCAGTAAACCCTTTGGCAAGGGCACTCTCCTCCTCCTTTGTACTCATGCAGCACACTCTGTTTTCTTTCTACTGATAAGCACAGCTCAAGAGCAAGGTCTGAAAACCTGACTGCTGGAGCAGGGATGGCTGCACTTCTCACCTTGACACCCTGGAAGTTCTTCTTGGGGAAGTTAAAAATCACTCTGGGGGACCTGAGAGCAGAATGAGCCAACAGGACCAGTCTTCCCTGATCCCTTCCCAACAGTCTTCTACAGTAGGGTACATGGGTTTGTTACAGATGAAAAATGAAACATCCATCCTCCAAAGCCCACAAGAAGCTCAGTCTGGATGGTGAGCGAACAGAGCCAGGCTGCTGGTTTTGGCAGGGATTCACAGAGGACCTTATTTCATGTTGAACGTTCAGACTATCTGGGTTTAAACCCAGCCCTATGCATTGAAATCCAGCCCTACACATTGAAACATAGGGCTTTTCTGGCTGAGGATGTGAATACTGGCATTTCAGCACCTGCTTTGGCAGGGGTGGCACAGGGACAGTGTGTGTCACACACCCCAGACACCCCCTTCCCCACTGCTGGGAAAAGATTCACCATCACTGACTACAGCAATCAGTCCAGGGCAACACAGCAGATGTGCATGGTAGGAAGCAGCAGCAGAGGACTGAGATTACCTGGGTAAAGACAGCAAAGACACCTTGGTCTTAGGCCTTTCTAATAATCTGGACACTGGGGAATTGGTTCTTAATTACTCTTAGAACATCAGAGAGAAGAAGATGCCTTTGCCACTCCACCTTTCCTGAGATTGATTTTAAAAGTAGAGATGAAGCTGTACAAAGAAATTCATTTTGCTAAACCTCTACCATACTGTTCTCAGCATTACAATCCTGTTTTATAAATAGCAATGTTCATTGTTTGCTTTGGATCAAAAGGCCACATATATTCTTCTAACGTCTCTATTTGTTTTCTTGATGAAGTCTTAATAATGCAAAATCAACACTGCTCCACCACTCTCTAGAAATTTATGCCCTGTAATTTAGTCTTGCGCTCTTTTTTGTTGCAGTGAACTTTTCATCAAACATTTAGAAAGCTCATATGCAAAAATTTTTGACTGATAACATTTTTCAGCTAATCAACAGCACAAAACACACTGTATTACTCAGCAGCTTACCAGGATGTCTAAAGGATCTTGGCTACAATAATATCAATTAAATCGGAAAAGTAGACAAATCACTGCATCTCAGATAAAAGCATCCTTCAGTGCTTAAATTGCATATGCCAAGCCAAGACTTTCAGCTTAAAAAGAGAAGAAAAAAGGGAGAAAATGTGAGTAATTGACTTTGGAGTTGCTCACTTCCACCCATCTTTTCATAATTCAGAAGTGCCTACACACAGTATTATAGAAAGTGCATGAAATAACAGGCTTCAGTGGATGCAGATGCCTCAGGCTACAGGCAGATGCCAGCCAGATCTGCTGCAAGAGTCCAGTACTGGAATACCTTCACACGTTGGCCATTAGAAGAGGCAGCTGTGGCCCTGTGATTGTCAAACCCATCTGATCTGGATTATGCTCAAGCACAATATCACATTTCACTCAAATTAGCAGGCACTTAATACAGGGACTGTGCTGCTTTATTCCAATGTCTTCCAGCTGTTTGGTGACAAACCATCTGATTTCAACCCTAGCTGGACAAAGCAAGCCACACAGTTTTTCAAACAAGTTTGAAAAATTATCTTTTTCAACAGTTCAGGCACTGCTGTCCCACTCCCCAGGCATGGGACACACTCCCACCAAGGAATGAGTACAGCTCTCTTCGGAGAGTCACCATCTCCCCACCCCTCTGCCATCGCAATCAGCAGCAGCAGCAACTCTGGTGGATGAACCTTTTCTCTCTAAGATAAGATCACTAATTCAACTCAAATTCCCAAACCATATAAAGTGAGCAAGTCTCCAATCACGGATGTATCTAGTTCACCCTCTGGCATCGTGTAGATACAGTTCCTAGAGAGCTCCTGTCAGAAAAGGACCTGGAGGTGTTGGTGGACTGCCAGCTGAATATGAGCCAGCAGTGTGCCCAGGTGGCCAAGAAGGTCAACAGCATCCTGGCCTGTATCAGGAACAGCGTGATGAATAGAACCAGGGTAGTGGTCATCCTGTTGTACTCAGTACTGATGAGGCCTCTCCTCGAGTGCTGCATTCAGTTTTTGGGCACCCCTCACTACAAAAAAGTTGTTGAGGAGTGGCTGACAGAGCTGGGATTGTTTAGGTTGGAGATAAGGAGGGTAAGAGGAGATCTTATCACTCTCTGCAACTACCTGAAAGGGGTGAAGGGGAGCAAACAGTAAAAATCCACACAAAATAAAACATCATCAGATTCTGCACTGGGAAGAATTACCATAACCCATGTCAAAAGACTAACCCAAGATCAGAAAGGTTGAGACACTGGCCTCACAGTTTTAGTTCGAAAGCTCAGATTTCCAGAGAACCAAAGGTTTCTTGGAGCTGCTTGGTGACACCAATGTGCTTATGAATTTCATTGCCAGGAGGTGCAGCCTTGGTGTGGAGGGCTATGCTGTTGCCAGAGTTCAGATCTTGGGGAACATATGCATGGTCATTTTGGAAATTTTCTATTTGGCTTAAGTTGTAATTGATGGGCATCAAATGATGTCTCATGCTGAATAAACAAACTGTTCTTTTTTTGTGCCCCCAAGCAAATCTTCTCAGTTTCTTGCAGGGAACTGCCCAGTTCTTAGAGTACCAGCAGTTTATCAGGAAATAAGTTCCTGATATCCACATGGAAAAATCTGCCTTCAAGTGTGGTTAGTGAGCTCTTGAAAGCTTAGCTTTGCCTGCAGTCCATAAGCACGGTGATAGCTGGACATTACACTCTCCCAAACCACATGGAATGGTTAAGAGAAGAAATGTGTGTAGCTACTCTCAAGAAACAGGAAAAAGCGGCATCATATTTACCAATGACAGAAATGGAATTTTTCAATTAAATGTGAAATTATTTCCCTCTGTCCATTTCTCCCTGTACTCATTTAAAAAAAAAAAAAAAAGTTTCACTCTGTGCTTGCTGTGTGTTAGCAGGATGGAGTGGTGGGAGTCAGCCCAGCCCAGGATGGAAGTCAGCAGTCCTATCCAAACACCGTCTCTCTCACTGACCAGCTCTGAACATGAGTTCACATTAGATAAGTAACTCTGCCAGCACGGCACAGCAACTTTTCACAACTCATTTGGCAGCAGTGCAAAGCCACTCTACAGGGTGTGCAAGGTAGGGTATAAATTTGTATTACAGTTCCCTATAGAAAGCTTGGGACAGGACTGTGGCTGTCACAAGATACAGCAGCAACAGTTGCAGTAGGCTGACTGATAACAGTCCCAAAATAAACTGCCTCTTCCTCTCAACTGTTGTCTGTATTAGCAGCACTTTTCCTGTTTGTTTTTGTAATATCTTTCAGCCCCCTCCGCACCCTCCCCTTCCTCATCTCCCTCTTTTTCTACATGGAGTCATTTAACTCTTCCCATGAACCTAGATCAGATTGTATCCACCAGTCAGAGTTTCATCTTGGTCACAGGAGGGACTACCAGAGCATAGTCTGAGCAGATCCCTTGCTATCAGCATGGAATGAGATCAGAATCTCTCTTCCTGCCACCTAAGGACCTTGGGCTAGTGCAGAAGCCAGCCCAAGCTGTGGCCAGAATGCCTCTCCTTACTCCCCAGAGGGATGAGGTCTCCAGTCCCACAGTTCATCCTATTTGGCTGCTGTCCTGAAGTCAGAGCAGGGTCACTGTGATGTGAGCAAGAAGCAATGGGAACAGACAGCTGTGTCCATTCCTGTCTTGGTCAGTGCACTCCAGAGGTTGTCTGACCACTGTTTGTCAGGCCAGTGGGAAGCCAACAGCGCAGGAAAGAGCATGGTGGCCACTGCCCATGCCACCACGTCTGGGTAGAGCAGAAGCATTATCATTCTTTTGGTCAAAACCAGCTTGCTCAAGCATGATGAACACTGAGGAATTACCAGCTGTCATCAGGTCTCTCTGAAACAGCAATGGGCTCAGTGGGAACAGAATCAGGTATTTCAGGAAAAGATGGAAAATCCCCACAAAGATGCAGGTGAGGGATAACTTCCCTGTTCTCAAGATGTTCAACAGAGTAGGGAGGTTCATATTTCTTCCTCACTCTGTCATTGCCTATGAAGTTTTGTCTCTCTCTGGAGTGAGGACTCAGTGGACACTGTTGAATAGCAAACACATCTGGGTAAAATCAAAACCCACCCGTGAACTATTCTTTTGCACAGTAAGAGACAAATTCCATTGAATGGGATCTTCCCCCTGGCAGTGCATTAATACACAGACAAGGGATAATAGCAGGGATAAAACAAGGGTTTGCAGTCTGCCCTCTTTAGAAGCAGCAGTTGGGAGATTCCTGGCATAGCCAGTGCCTTGCATAGGAATGAAAATGAAGGGATGTGTATTTGTGTGCATGTAAAGCAGATTTTCCATGCAGACCAACATGTGCGCATTTCAGCTTCAGGTTTTTGAAACCTGATTCCCTATAAGTAACTTCTATTTATTCTTAGCCTGGGATCAAATTTTATTTTCAGTAAGTTTACTTAACTGCCTAAATGCTGCATCTAGTATTTAGGGAAAAATGGTTACTAAAACCAGGCACTGGGATCTCAGACTTTCAGGTGGAGCTCTATGTCAACTGAAGTCACTGGGAGATGAAGTGAGGGCAGAAGTTATCCTGCAGGAGGTCAGCCTCTATTTTCCGGACCCTAAGATGAATAGAAAATTAGTGCTTTATTCTTTCCCAAATGGAAAGGTGCAGCACAGCAGTGTGAACAAAAATTGTGGAGTAATTTGAATTAGTTTAGTTTGGGGTTTTTTTTTTTGTTGTTTTGATTTTGTCTTTTAAAAAATTTAATAGAATCCTGGACTGGGTCACCATGGAATATGGCAAAATGAGTAAGAGTTGCTTAAGGGCAGATGTCAGATAGTCTTCCCCACGTTAAATTTTAATCTAATCTTTCAAAGTTAGAAACTATTTTAAACCCTGATTAATGACTTTTAGTGTCTAGCCAAAAGTGGTTTTGTCATCAATTACAGTCACTTTGTCCTTGCTATTCATAGGATTCCCACTCCTTTTTATGGATCTTGCTGTTTGTTGGAGGAGCATCTCCGTTCAGTGCAACATTGCCATTCAAGAAGGTCAAGAGAATATTTATTGAATCATTACAATGACAGTCACATTCTTTCTCTGGGCCAACAAGTTGCCAGAAGCTGCAAGATGGGATAGGAGTTTGACTCATGCAAGGTCCTAGGTGCCTCCATCAGCACTTCCCTGTCCCTGAGGATGTCTCAGACCTCTCTGAAAAGCTTTCCCAAGTAGTGGCTTATCCCTTCACATCTGCCACAGTTCATCCCCTGCCCCTTTGCAGCCCCTGTGCAAAGCCTGGTAGCAACCACAGCACACAGGCCCTGTGCAGTCTGAAAGGCACCATTTCTTGTGCAGAACCACCTGCTCATGTCACACTATGAATCCCCCCAGACTTTGAGGCTAAAATACTGTGATGTTTTTATAATATTCTGGCTTTCACAGAGACACTGTGCTATATTATCAGCCCTTTCTACTAGCAAACAAAAATTTCAACTCCATGTAAATTCCAGATGAAATCTTTGATACTCAGGTTTAAGTTCACAGTGAGTTTCTAAAATCTTACAGTAAACTCAGCCAAAGGCAGTGCATGTGAACTGCTTCTGGTCTACTTACATTCCCTTACCTTACAGAGAGCTGGAGCTGAGCTGCACACTGTGCTTCTTAAGCCCTGTAGCCGAGCTAAAAATTCTTCCTTTTCAGATAAACAAAAAGGTTTTGCTTACCTTTGGTGGCCCACAAGTTATCACATGCTATAACATTAGCCAGGGGTACCCTCTCTGTGGTGGAAGAGTCATTATGTGGCTGCATACCTTTGAAATGAAGCTGCATCAACCCTTCTCTGGTTCATCATAGCCCTGATTGCACAATGTTAACAAAAACCTCCAAACCCACACAGCTTTCCCACATGATGTTTAATGGCACATCCATGGCAGAGAGCACTTAACATTTAGAGCAACATCACACGTAACTCATCTACACCTTGAATCAAATAGCTAGATCTATATTGAGATAACAGCTCCTCAATGACATGGCCTGAAGTTTTGAAGTGAAGCTGGTAGGACTATACAGCACAGTAATCCCTTCACAGGCTCAGAGCAGACACTGCCAACAGCAGCTACAGTGGGTTACTTTGAGCAAGACACACAAGAGGTTTGTCTAGAAAACCCCTTTGACATCCATGAATTCCCACACCTAATGAATTGATGACCTGACCCCTTCAGCAAAAAGAGGTTTCACCACAAAGGCGCAGCATCAGAGGTAGAAACATTGTATTCTCCACTGAGCAGGAAACCCTCTTCCAGACTGATATGCCGAGTCACTTCCAGAGGTTCTCAGCAGGAGAGGCTCTGCAGAACTCAAGTAGTGTCAAGGGAAGCCTTGTGGAAATTCCTGTGTAGGGTTAATTTACTGGCTGAATAGAAAAAGTGAGTTATATATAGTGCAGTACTTTGCCCATCCCATGTTCAAAATGATTGAATGAATGGGCAAGGAGAGCTTGGCATCACAGAGCCAAGTCCACCTAATGGGTCACCAGATTTTGCTTTTTAATAAATGGGGCACTTCATTTGTGGCCACCTGAATGCTATTGCTCTGAGTTCTCTAAACCCAAAGGTTGAGAAAGGAAGACTGTGAAAGTAGTTTCAGGGTAGTTTGTTATAGGGGTAGGAGATGGAAGAGGTAATCATTAAGTGATTAAAGCACTTATTAATTGTCAGGGAATGCTGCCTATGCTAATTGTGCTTTCTCAAACTGCATCCACTAATTTCTATAATTTATATATGATCTCCTACTATCTATTGCAAACCAATTAAAGGAAGAAACAACAAGAACCAACTGTGAAACAAATTATGAAAATAATAAAACAGAATAAGCAGTAATAAACCCCCCTCATCTGCTTTTTCTGCAAAATGCTGCTGCTGTGCAAGGACTCCTGAGGAATATGAGGCTGACCCGAGTCCTGCTCCTCACCTGGCACCTCATTTCAAAGCCATGTGGTGGTGACAACTACCTCCAATATTTTGTCACCTCTGCCCTGCCAAAGATACTGCCTCATCAGGTCTGACAGAAGAACCACTTGTGTGCCCCTAACCAACTCCACGCACAGTGGGAAGAGCTATAACCTTTCCCCATTTAAACCCCAGAGGTCTAGTAGCCTGCTCTAGGGATGTGTCCCTATCTCATCTCTGCAGAGACAGAGTAGGACAGGATAGGTAGGCTTTCAGCTGAGGGGCTTGGAGAATGGGTTTCCATTCCTAGCTGTGCTGTGTCCTCATTCTGACCTGCACCACTACTCTCTCTGAGCTATCAAGAATGTGGCTGCATGAATTGTTATGGAGAGCTGGACACTGCCAGGCTGTTTTGCTTTGAAGAAACCTGTAAAGCAGTTAATATGTCAGAAGTTAAGGTCATTATAAAGTTTGATAGCTACCAGGCTGGGTAGCAGTGGTAGCTGGAGTATTCTGCAGTAATGAATAAAGCTACAGTAAAATCATAACTTTGAGTTAGAAAAAAGTAAGTGGATTGATTTTTTTTCACCTTTTAAGACACTAAGCAGATTCCTTTCTTTGCCTCCTTCCACTTGACCTGTAGTCAGTCACATTTTCAAGTGTTATTCTCTTCAGTCAGAAGATAAGGAAATGACTGAAAAAAAATAGCAAGGAAATCTGACAAAAGAGAATTGAAATTCTCTCGACTACAAGAACTTGGACTTTAAAGCTCCCTGTATTTCATGAGATAGAAATGCAAGATATAGCAAGTCTATGAATATAATATATATGTATATAATAGAGAAATATATAATAATATATAATAGAGAAAAAGTACACAAGTTCTAGTTCATATGCATGTACACACAGAAACAAAAACGGAACATACATTCATCCACTTCCTTTGCCTCATGCCAGCCATCAGTGGCCAGGTTCTTCTCCACTTCTTCTCAAGGGTGGAGATTTAGTGGAGTCCCCTCTGCAGATGCTCCCATGTTGCTTAGCCTTGACTAAAGATTTTCAGAAGAGCCTGTCATGCAAAGTGAGTCAGCCATATCTTCACCTCTCATCCTAAAAACCACAATGCACTGATGCCAGCAAAGAAGTGATCCTCAGGCAGGAAGCTGGATTTGGCGGCTATGTGCAGTGCTGCACCCAACCACTCACTATTGAGGTTTCATGAACAGAGACCTGGAATATGTGACCTACCAAGGGGAGGCTGAGCTGGGATTGCTTCATCAAGCAAAAAGGTGGCTGAGGTGCAGGAGAAGCAGAGGTCACAATANGGAAATGACTGAAAAAAAATAGCAAGGAAATCTGACAAAAGAGAATTGAAATTCTCTTGACTACAAGAACTTGGACTTTAAAGCTCCCTGTATTTCATGAGATAGAAATGCAAGATATAGCAAGTCTATGAATATAATGTAATATATATGTATATAATAGAGAAATATATAATAATATATAATAGAGAAAAAGTACACAAGTTCTAGTTCATATGCATGTACACACAGAAACAAAAACAGAACATACATTCATCCACTTCCTTTGCCTCATGCCAGCCATCAGTGGCCAGGTTCTTCTCCACTTCTTCCCAAGGGTGGAGATTTAGTGGAGTCCCCTCTGCAGATGCTCCCATGTTGCTTAGCCTTGACTAAAGATTTTCAGAAGAGCCTGTCATGCAAAGTGAGTCAGCCATATCTTCACCTCTCATCCTAAAAACCACAATGCACTGATGCCAGCAAAGAAGTGCTCCTCAGGCAGGAAGCTGGATTTGGCGGCTATGTGCAGTGCTGCACCCAACCACTCACTATTGAGGTTTCATGAACAGAGACCTGGAATATGTGACCTACCAAGGGGAGGCTGAGCTGGGATTGCTTCATCAAGCAAAAAGGTGGCTGAGGTGCAGGAGAAGCAGAGGTCACAATATTAAACTTTAAATATATGAAAGACTCCCACAAAGAGAAGGAAATAATTTGTTTTTCATTGCTGTGCTGAGCAGAGCAAGTAGTAACAGACATTAATTACAGCAAAAGAGGTGTAGCCTAGACATCAGGAAAATCTTTGCAACCAGAAAGCTAACAGAGCTCTAAAATAAGATGACCTTGGAAGGATGAAGATTCCCAGAGAGAGGGGACCTGGAGGAAGCCATTAGGATGGAGGCAAGTAGAGCAGGTGAGAACTTTGTGATCCTTCACAGACCTATTTCTCCATAATACGCTGTTTAACAAAGACATTTCTGGTCTCTGAAAACATCTTTTCAGGGGAAAGGAGCATATGTGGCTCTTATGCCATACAGCAGAACTGACAGCCAAACACCATGTCACCTCTTCATTTGAGCGCAGGTGGCTGCTGCCATCTCCCATGGGACCAACCCTCCTTCAGTCTCAGCTGCTGAGCACAATCTGTTGGACCCAAGAGACAGCAGAGCCTTCAGCCAGGGCTCCTGAGCAGTGGCTGCTTACCTCAGTAGCATTTAGCAAGAGGGGTAAAAGAAAAGGGAAAAGAGGGAATGAAGTTTCAGACAATATGTCAAAAGGGATTAAGAGGCCATAGCTCAAAAGGCTGAGCAGATGAAGCTGATGAGACACTCGCACTGCTGTCATAGAGCATGTGGACAGACCACATGGAAGGATGGAGGAACTTGTTGCAGGGCCATGGCTTGGAGTCATTCAGGCAAACTTGCTGACATCAAGTGGGATATACTTGTCTCAAACGGGAAAGATTGCAGAGGTGATTGATAGGGCTTTAAACTAAATGAGAAAGGGGAGTAGGATAATACCTGGCTTGTCTGTTACAAGCTGTGAGACAGCACATCAGGGTTAGAGGGACAATGCTCTAGTGAGGGACTTCGACCAATTATCTTGAGGCTTGTTGAGGGCACTGCATCACCATCACAGTGTAATGCAGGTGAGCCAGGGGCTTTTGAGATAGTCATAGTTAACAATAAGGCTTCTGTGAAATGCTTTAGGAGGCTCTCCTCAAAGAAGGTGATGCAGTCAGCAGCCTAGCTGCAGTGACTCTGTATGAATGCATGAAGAATTTTCAACAAACAGGAAGAAATGGAAGCCACCGTGCTGTTGGGTGGCCAACCATGAAATCTGGTGGGATGAATCCAGTGACTGAAGTGTAGCCATTGAGGGATACAGGCTATTCAGGAGGGACATTGAGACATTTCTTAGCAAAGAAATGATAAGGTGTGAAGAGATATCCCTGATGAGGCTTACTGATGTAGCCTTCCTACTTCAGTTACAGGAGGCATCATGCTCAAAACCTCTTGTCCTGCTGGGGGATTTGATTCTGTGATCTGCTGGAAAAGCAACACATTTAGGTTTCTGCAGTGCTTAGATGATAACTTCCTAAGGCAGGAAATTGACAGCCCTACATGAGGAGATCCCATACTGGATCTGATAATCACCAGTGCCAGCAACTAATTGGGGATGTCAAGACTGGAGACAGCTTGGGATGTAGGGACCACATGCTGGTGGAATTCATGGTCCTGAAGAAAGCGTGTCAGTTGAAGAGCACAGTCAGGACTCTGAATTTCGGGGAGGCAAACCTCCAGCTCTTCAAGGAGTTACTCAATAGGACACCCTGGGAACCAGTCTTTGGGGACAAGGGTGTGGAACACAGTTGGCAGATCTTCAAGGACAAGAGCTCACCATCCCTAGATGCAAGAAATACAGCAATAAAGGTAAGAGAACAGGGTGGCTGAGCTGGGACCTGCAGGACAAGCTAAAAAGCAAGAAGGAATTGCACAGGTAGTTCAAGCTGGGTCAGGTTTCCTGGGAAGAGCAAAGAGACACTGCCCACTTACAAAGAGAGGAGGTCGGGAAGAACAGGGTGTAGCTGGAGCTCAATTTGTCAAAATATGCTAAAAATAACAAGAAGGGATTCTACAGGTATATAAAGCAGAAAAAGAAGGTTAAAGGAGGTGCACTCCCACTGATGAGTAGGCATGATGGACTTGTAACAACAGATGAGGAGAAGGCTAATGTACTCAACCACTTCTTTGCCTTGGTCTTCACCACAACTCCATGGGACCTGATGAGATTTATCCCATAACCCTGAAAAAAATGCTAAATGTAGTTGCTGAGTTGCTCTCTGTGATATTTGATAAGTCATGGTGGTCAGGCAATGTCCCTTGTGACTGGAAGAAGACAAACATTATACCTGTTTTCAAAAGGAGTAGAAAAGAGGATGCTGGGAACTACCAACATCTCAACCTGGGAAGATCATGGAGCAGATTGTTCCAGAAGCTATGCTGCAGCACGTGGAGGACAGGGAAGTAATTAGTCAGAATGCATGGCTTCACCAAGGGCAAGTCATGCCTGACCAATCTAGTGGCTTTCTACAAGTGACTACATCAGTGGACATGGAAAGACCTGGGGATATCATCTGTCTGGATTTCTGTAAAGTCTTTGACACAGTCCCCCACAACATTCTCTCTTAGTTGGAGAGATATGGATTTGATGGGTGGACTGTTTGGTGGATAAGAAACTCGCTGGATGGCCACATCTAGAGGGGAGCTGTCAATGGCTTGATGTCCAGGTGGAGAGGACTGACAAGTGTTGTCTCTCAGGGATCTGTACTGGGACGGGTGCTGTTTGATACCTTCATAGAAGATTATAGACAGTGGCACTGAGTGCACCCTCAGCAAGCTTTCAGATGACACCAAGCTGAGTGGCATGGTTGACAAGGCAAAAGAATGGGATGTCATCTGTAGGGCCTCGGATAGGCTAGAGAGGTGGGCCTGTGCAAACTTAATGAAATTCAACAAGGACCAGTGCTGCACTTGGTTTGGGCCAACCCTCATTATCAATACAGACTGGGAAGTGATATGATAGAGAGAAGCCTGTGGAAAAGGACATGAGGGTACTGGTGGAAGAAAAGTTGGATGTGAGCCAACAGTGTGTACTTGCAGCCCAGCTCGGGTGACCTCAGCACAAGAAGGACATGAACCTGTTGGGGAGGACCACGAGGATGATCATGGGCATGGAGCTTCTCTCCTATGAGGACAGGCTGAAACAGTTGGTGCTGTTCAGTTTGGAGAGGAGTAGGCTCTTGGGAGACCACAAAGCAGGCTACCAGTACCTGAAGGAGAGCTGGGGAGGGACTGTTTGACAGAGCACATAGTTATAGGATGAGGAGCAATGGCTCTAAACTAGAGTAGGGCAGGTTTAGATTAGATGTTAGAAAGAAATTCTTCACCGTGAGGTTGGTGAGACATTGGAACATGTTGCCCAGGGTGCAAGCCTCATCCCTGGAGACTTTGAAAGCCAAGCTTGATGATGCTCTGAACAATTTGATCTAGTGCAGGACTCCCCTGGTCCCTGCAGTAGGGTCAGACTACATGGCATGTGAAGGTCACAACTCTATGATTCTATGAAAAGTGAGGAAGAGCCCTACCTTATACCCTTATCCTGCTTACGTCAGAAGAGTGAAAGTGGAGGGAGCTTTCAGGGACCCAAACCATCCCACTGTCATTGGATGGAAGGATGGGTGATATGATGTGGACAGCTGATGCTGGAGGAAATTGCTGCATCACCTGTGGTACAGAAACAGTTATCTGTGTCCACAGGAGTATCTAAACAGTCTTGTCAGCTCCTTGGACAACTGAAGGTCCTGGCAGGGCTGACGTGGTGTGGGAGCAAGGTCAGGGATAAGAAAAAAATACACGTGAAGAGATGAAAGCAAGTGCTGCTGTGAAAAGCTCCCTGTCTGGGACCTGGAGCAGAAGATCTGACAGAGAGCAGCAGATCCTATGGCAGGGGTGACTGAGCCTGTGTCACACTGGGGCCAGTATTGCCAGGGGTCCAAAGCTGCTCCACTGCCACCACCCTGTGCCCAAGGACATAGAACTTATATGCCCCTCCTCCCCAGGCTGCCCACCAGAGCAGGGAGGGCTGTTACATCACACTGGAGATGAGCAATAGGCTGTCACATTAGCTCATCTGGGGTCTCTCATAATCCTTACCTTTAAGGGAGAAAACTATTTCCAATGTGAACTTCTTGCAGGAGAACATCAGTTACCAAAGGGTCAGGCTGCATGAGGAGAGAGGCTGTTCCATCTCTTCCTGGATCTCTCTTCCTTTTCTCTACAGTCACAGATTTAAATGTTAATGGAATAAAGCTGGATACAAAATATCCCACGGTGAACCCATCAGTGTGGCCTGGGAAAGGACAGGTAAACCCTCCATGATGGCAGCCCTGAGGTGGAAGGCTGTCCCCTGGTGTGCTGTCGGGAGGGTTAGCCTGATGGTGCCTGTGCTCCTTCTGACCCACTTGGGTCAACTTTATGTTTGCCTTGAAAACAAATAAACCTCTTGGGTTTTAACTATTTATTTGCATCATTTGTCTCAGAAGCAGGCTAGCTAGGTTTCTCTTTTCTCCAGATTTTGCGGAAGTGACAGAATTTATTCTTTTTAAGGTATAAAAGTGGAGATTTCTTCCTAATCCCAGGAGAGTGAAAGCCAAGCTTGAAGCATTAAAGTATCATGGGCAGCACAGTAAGAGTTAGAAAGGTTTCAACAGGTTTAATAGATGTATCCATGAAGTCAGGTGTGGGCTACGGTAAGATAAAGGTGACAGGTGTTGGAATCTGAGTCTTTCCTTTGTCTTGAATAGGGATGACAGAGAAGAGGCATTTTGAATACCATATTTGGGTCTGCCTAAACACATGCTGCTGTATTGTCTGAAATAAATTATGAATGCTGCAGAAATCCAAACATGCCTTTTTATAGTTTGTCACCTGGGCAGAAAGCCAACATGTGCAGAGCTGCCAGCCCCAGCTACTCAGAAATCATGAATCAAACCTTCAAAATCCTAAGGGTGACTTTAGAACTGTGAGACTTGACAAAACAGGTCTCTTTCCTCCTGTTTTGAAAGTTTAAAGGATGGAGGGGATAGAGAAAGGTATTATAATTTCAAAAATCGCACTGGGGCCCTAAATAGGAACTTACCCTGTTTTAAAGGCATGTGAGCATTGCATTTAATCTTATGGCTCAGGTAGACAGGGATTTCCTAGCAGCACTGGCTGGTCAGGGGATGTAAATCATAAGGTATAGCTGTGCACTGTTCACCCCCTTGGCATCTTGTGTGGCTGGGCAGGCACAGTGCTGGGCAGGTCTCCAGGAAGAGTGCTCTTCTTCTGTCTACAACACGAAGTACAGAAAGTCTTCTGTTGTGCTTTGAGCTGAACCGTACTCCCAGACAACAGAGTTCGATGAACTTGCACCGTGAGTTGCAGGCAGATAATGATAGTCTCCTTGCACCTCTTTGCAAAAAGAAGCAGTGGGCACAGGGCACCAGAGGAATGAATTCAGTTGCTTACAGACATGCTTCAAGCCTTTCAGCTCTGCTCTCTTGTACCTGTCACCTAGTGTCACCACCCAGCAAGCATGGAGCAATCTGCAGTAGAGGGTCAGTGCAGCTTGTTCCACCTGGGAGAGGCTCTGGTGTAACTGCAGATAGGGGACATCAGCTGCAGAGAGCACCTAGCTGGAGTTTCCCTGGGCTCTGATGCTAACACCATTCCAGCCTTCTGTCTTTAAAAACAATTGCATTGTCATGTGAGTGGCTTTGTTTTTGTTTTTTGCAGGCAAACCAGAAACGTTTCTCTCTGAGAGAACAAAATTCAGGGAGATTGTATTGCAGAGAGTAGGCAGTGCAAGGATGGGGAGGCAAACACCAGAAAAGAGAAGAGCTGCACCAGTTATCATGTTTCCATAACCTCTGGGTGTACCTGGGGAACAGGGACTTGGAACACCTGCTACTTTTAGTCATTCAGGCACTAAGACCAGTCTGTCACCAGCTTCCACACACCTCACTCCAGGTTTGCAGCCAGCAGGGACTCAGCCGCCAGGAAGCTCTGCAGAAGGGCAGTAGGTGAGGACATCAATGGCAGCATGACAACATGATCTCTTCTACCTGCCCAGGTCAAGCAAGAGAGCAGTGCTGCATCTCCAAGTCTATTCTCTGCCCAGCAACACTCAGATTTGGAGTTCAGCTGAATTGCAAAATGCCAGAGTTACTTCATTCTGCACATCTGCAAGTTGTTATTTGCAGAGAGGCAGCTGAGTTGCCTGTAGTGGTTTTAATAATACTTTTGGCTCTTGGAGTACTTTTGGTTTTGCTAATTCTTTAGTTGGATTTTCCAAGACAATGCTAGCTGCGTTAGAAAAGAAGGGAGAGGCTTTTAATAAGGCTCCGTACTCTCTTATTGCACAAAATTGGGACTTGAGAGCACATCTTCTGCTGAGAGAGAAACAGATCTGGGAAGAAGAAAGAATAGCACCAAGCCATAGGGCAGCAGGTATGGTCAGAACAGCAGCATGTTGTAACCTGCAGCCAGCCTGGACTAAGCTGTACTTAGTTTTCATGTGGGCAGCTGGTTCAGGGGATTTTCTGTCTTAATAGGACAAATGGATCCCGGTTACAAGTCAAATGGCAGGATGCTATGACTAGACACAATCCTCAATTCAGTCCTCTATAGCGGGAATGAATTCAGAATTGCTTGACCTCGGGGAGATAAGGCATCCCATTGAGATTAAGCCTTTCACTTTAGATAAAGAGTGTCCATTTATGACTTACCCTTTCACACTGATACAAATGCTTCATCTGAGAGCCTAGTAGTGACAAAGGTGTGATGACAGAATTGTACAATATTTGGAGAATAAAGTTAATATCTACAATTGTCTATAAATAAGAGCATGCCCTTAATACCTCTAAAGAGGTGTTTTCTGGCCATCATGAATGAAGCTGAACAAGCAGGAGGTGGAAGACACATTCCAAGACAGAAACAGAGCTGCCTGCTACCAAAGGACACTATTGTTTCCCATGCTGGAAACAGAGTAATCCATGCTACAGCTGCTGTTTCTTGTACAACACTCATATACCAGCCCAGGTTCTGAGAAAGCATGTGCTGCTTGTAACCATTGACGATGCTGCTAATGAATGGAGACTCCATTAATGAGTTAAACCTGCCACCAGTGTGTGGTCAGAGCTGGCAGAAGCTGCTGGAGCCACCCAGCCCAGAGCCTGCAGTCACAGAGCTCCTGGTTCACTCACACCATGAGAAAAGCTGCAAGCTGTGGCAGCGTCTGTCTCAGAAGTGCTGGGAAAACAGCAGGTCTTAATCAAAACCACCCTCTAGGCCTCTGGATCTCCACCAGCATGCTTCTGGATCCTGAAGGCGTGTGCCAGGGCACTCGCAGCATCACAGTATTCTCTGTGTTGGCTTCTCTTCATCCCCCAACTCTGCAGTAAGAGGCTCTGCAGGGATGGCTCTTTGCTGATGGATCCACGAGCATCTTGATCCAAACAATCACAACTTTGATTTGTGTCTCCACTGCCAAAGTGGAGTGCATCAACTAGAAAATTTAGGAGATAGCTTTGGTTTCATCCAGCCTGTAGCAGCTGCAGAGGAAGAAACAGGCTTGCAGTTAGGATTTCAGGCTCTACCTCTGCTCTCTGGGTTTCCCTGAGGACAACACCTTCCACCTCCTCTGTGGAATATTTCTGAGCTTGCCACCTTCCCCCCTAGCTCTGTCCCCATCCTGCTGCTACTGCTGCCTACTGTGTCTCTGCAGCATCCCTGGACACAGAGTGCCATGAGAATGACAGTAGCCTGACATCATTCCTTCCAATTCAACACATGGTATGATTCTATGATCATCTACAGGGACTCAAGCTTCTAAAGTGGAGGCTTCTGTCTGTATCGTAAATGAAACACCAAGTATCTACTTTTTGCTTGATCAGGTGTCATTTATAGCAGCGACAGCTGGAAAAAGCTTTGAATTCCTCTTTAATACAGGTCACAGGTGCTTTTAAAGTATCTATTTATGTTCGTAATACATTGATTTTAACCAATAATAACCAAAAGTATAATTTTTTTTTCAGCTTATATGGTAGAAAAAGTAAGAAACTCTGCAAATTCATGATGTCCGTAATTAATTCTGAATCCTGCTATTCCATCTTTTTTGCCAGATTGTAAAGATTCTGGGACACCAGACAGGCTTTTGGGTTATATCAAACACTTGGTTAAAAAAGAAGTTTCAGCCCATGCTGGTGAAGCACATCACTAAAATTGTGTAAAGCAAAAAGTCTGCTACCAAATTAGTAGTGCCAGATCCCACATGAAACAGGGCACCATGGGTTTGTAGTACCTTGTATTCCAGCTTTTTCCAGGGGAGCTGTAACACCAGTTTCAAATAGCATACAGCGCAGAAGTCTTACTAATGCCACCTTTTTCCTAATGAAAAAAAAAAAAAAGGTGGGTTATCCCATCAAAAAAAAAAGCAGAGCTGTGATAAATTGCCAGCTTTTTTGTGATACTTAAAATGCACAAATATAAAATCTAAAGGCAGCTAAAAGAAAAGAAAAAAAAGAAAGGTTTCCTGAATGCTGTGTCGCATGGCACATGTTGAAAGAGGAACCCAATAAATTTTTTCATTGCAATGATAAATTGAGACTTGTCATTGTTCTGGTGACTGCTGCTGTGCGTATGAGTCAGTTGTATGTAGAAATATATCTTCAATTCATACACCTGTGCACGCATTTCATGAGTACAACATAGGGCAGCCAGGGGTTCCTCTGCTCATCACTTGACCCATAGAGACACCTGGCCTGAGCACAACCCAGCCTTTTTCCCCTTGGATTTGAGGCAGTTGAATATGGAAGGGTTATTTAATTACCTATGAAGTTAGATGGAAGAAATGAATGTCTTTTAATGAGCACAGGAATCAGTCACTCCAGAGAATATAGACACATTCCATTGTACCTGCCCAGTTGGCAAACTCAGGCTTGTTTGTCAGGCAGTCGACCTGGCTCCCATTGCCAGGAATTTAGACCATGCTCTCTGTGGTAAGAAAAGCTGCTGCCTGCTGCAGCCAGTTAGCAACATAATTAGCCATGCTTGCACAGGACTATTATGCTCTTTAAAAAAAAAATCCTCCCTGTGCCTTTTTTCCATTCAAAATAAATCAGTTCCTAAGGAAACAGCAAATCTGAGGCTCAGCTCATTGCAATGGCCAGGAGCAGAACTGGAGCAAGCCATGCATAAACACTTCCCGTCTCGGATCAGAGCCCACCCATAGGGACAGCACAGCCACTGCCCTTGCCACCACCACTGCCGGGACAGCTGTCACCAGCCAGGTGTCACACTGCCTACCTGAGTGATGTCCATGTTGTGGTTCTTTGGAACACCTTTTGGGCTGATGGTGAGCATGCACAGAATGTAAAGGAAATGTCAGCATACTTGCTTACTCACCTTTTATGCAAGTTCCTGCACTATGCACATAGGAAAATAAAGAGGATTAAAAGATAAATAAAATACTATGAGACAAATCTTTTGTTTCTCAGAAGCAATAGACAGAATCCAGAAAATGATCAACTGATCAATGCTCACTCATAGCTCAGTTCCACAAATTATGCTTGCAAATTTTCATAAGTTGTTTTCCTCTTAATTTTCTCTACTCAAGGAAAACAGTTCTCAGAAAGGGCAGAGCAATTAGATACCATTTTTGATTGTTTTGCTGACAGCAAAACCTGTTAAGCACCAAAGAAGAAAAGCAAAATCTTCTGAGAAGTAAGAGGATCATGACTCAAAATCTCTACTACCTCCCATCACAAATGCACCCCAAAAACCTTGTTGCAGTGTTACAGGTGCAGTGATTTGCCCTGCAGCTCCACAATCCCACTTCACTGTCCTGTTTCCCAAGACTTAATGCACTTTTGTATAAAGGAAAAACAAATTAGCTCAGGCTAATGCATTTTTCCATTGCCAGTAGGCACTGCTGGAAAAGTATATGGAGGAGATCAAAGTGATAGGGTCAGAAAGGAGAGCATAAATGCTAAAAGGAACAAACTACATTCCTGCTGACTGGGAGCACAGGGAGAAGGCCAAATAAGTAATCATATCTGTATGCTAGCTCTCCTCCAAAGGAAGCCTACCTCATGAGGTTATTTCCAACATATTTTGCACAGTTGCCATATTTGCATATGCTATCCCTTTTTTTTCTACACCTGATGATCTCTCCAGGCTGTAGTGCTGCACAAAGGCTCTAATGTGCGAGTCCTTCCTGGGCTGATCCCTTCAATTCCAGGCAGAGGGTAACGGAGGGAAGGGGAAAGAGCAGGGATCAAATCCTCTTGGAGAGTGCCTCAGTTGGGCAGTCATCTCCCTTTCCTGTCTGTGCCACCCACCTTTCCCACCCTGTCCTCGCAATGGTCCTTGTAAAAAGTCCCTCACCAGCTCTCTTGGGTACTGAAAGGTCACTAAAAAGTCTCCCAGGACCCTTCTCCTCTCCAGACTGAATAACCCCAACTTTTCAGTCTGTCCTTATGGGAGAGGTGCTCCAGCTCGCTGATCATCTTTATGATCCTCCTCTGGACCCAATCCAACAGGCCCATGTCCTTCATATCTTGAAGACTCCAGAAGTGGATGCAGTAGTCCAAGTGGGATTCCATGAGAGCAGAGGGACAGCATCAACTCCCTTGACTTGCTGGCCACGCTTCTTATGATGCAGCCTGGGATACAATTGACCTTCTGGGCTGAGAGTGTACATTGCTAGCTTCTGCTGAACTTCTCCTCAACCAACACCACAAAGTCCTTCTCCTCAAGGCCATTCTCAATCCATTCTTGCCTCTGCCTGTATGAATATGACTTATATTTTTTTCATAGTACATAATTTATAACAGATTATGTGTATATATAGATACAGAGACACTCAGGAGATAACTCCCAGAGCCGTCCCAATAAAATAATGTTAGAAAAATTGCTTGTCTTTAGGCCCTTATCTGACACTTTCTTCAAGCAGCAGGCTTAGGATGTGTCTTCCTTCCCTGATGATGGAGAGCAGCTGTGGAAAGGGCTGTTCTGGATACTGATACACACCCCATCAGCAGTTTGCAAGTCCTTGAGTCTCTGTGAAGCCAGAGAAGCACCAGGGATAGGCAAGAGGTTGCATCAAGTGATGTGGTTGCTCTGAATCACCCAAATCCACTTTCTTCTGACAAAATTCTCAAACATGCAGCTGTCAGAGTTGAAGCACTGAACCAGAGCTGGACACTGAATGCTGGATTTTGAGCCTGTCCCATCTGCAGGTTCTTGTGGCTGGTCCTGATCATCAGTCATCAGGAGAAGAGTATTTTTTCAGTCTGTTCTAGCAGATCAGGCTAGATCAGGGAACACTGGCATCTTTTGAGCCAAACAACACAGATGCCGTTTGTGAATGTTGAGCTGAGACCATCCTTCACCTCACTGTGACAAGCTGTTTAGGAGCTGGAGCCTCCCTGTCTGCTCTCCCCATCCTTTCTTGACAGGCAGTGCTATTAAATAAGCTTAAGTTCTACTATTCCCCCTTTCTGCAATGCTGCCAACTCTGGATAATGTCCCAGCCACTGCAGGTGTGGGGGAGCCATGAGGTGGTCCTATACATGCTAATGGTGCCCACCACTACCCAACAAATACTTGCAGAGTGCATGCAATGCAAGCCCTGCATGCCCAGCTCCAGGGCTACAGCAGACCCATGGAGCAGGAGTTCCTCCTGCTCACATCAGAGACCTGACTGAGGATTTTCCTGAACAAGGAGCCAGAGGAACAACCACGTCATTCTCACAGGGACAGGCACAAACCAGCAGTCCCAACAGAAAGAGTCCGGCCTCACCACCACTGAAGTACCACTGCCTTTTACAGCTGCATGCAAGAGCCATCCTACATTCTCATTCAAGGCAAAATCTTTGTCTTTTCCCCACATTTACCCAAACAAATTACACATTTGCCCAACAGAATTTCATCCAAAGTCACGTCTCATCTCCATGGATCACTTCCTTGTTTGTTGACATTTTCCAGAAACAAGAGCAGGCAGGGAGATGTACATTTCTCCCCTTGCAGTCAGGACATGTCTCAAATCACTGCCCTGCTCTGCCTGCCAGGGCACAGAAGTAGGAGTGCAGGAGAGGTCACCATGCACTCCAGAGCCCTGAGGCAGTGGCAGAGCACCATGACCCCAGCTCTTCCCAGGTTTGACCACAGATTTGCTCCCCAGGCACATAGGAGCCCAAAAACTTCAATACAGGTCTTCACTCAGCCCACAGCACTTTGAAGAGGATGAAGGAATTCTCTTAAAGGACCCTTAAGTGTACAGAGAGACATCTCTACACTGTGGACAAGACACAAGTTCCCTTTCCCATTTACTCAACAGAAGAGAGAGTGGAGACAGATACTAGAAGCAGTTGCCTGTTCAGGATTCTGGTAGCCATGCTGGGATGCTAGCACTCTGTTTAGAATAGCTGACAGAATTATCACAGAATAAATCCACAGGCAGAAGCAGGACATTCCATTTCCCTTCTCCACTAGCAGATAAAACAAGGAAATATTTATCAGCTCTCGTATTTTCTATTAAGGGCAGGTACCTCTGCATGCCCTCTACCACCTCAATCAGTTGATGCACAATTTTCCAGAACTCTGCATTTAAGTTAAAAGATTTGCTGGTATGGGTTCCCACTAGCATGGTTACAAACACAACCAGGCATTTTCTACACGCAGATGAGCTGGAACCCATCTGTCCTCTTGGCTGAAAGAAAGGTTAACCATATCCTCATGTTTGTAAAGAGTTACTTCATTTGCTATTAAAAACTGCCACAAGCGTTATTCCAGCACCTTACTGTCCTTTCATTTATAAGCCTTCCCCTTGTGCCTAAAAAACTGCATTAAGCAAGATCCCAACCCATCCCATTCTTTTCCTAACCACAATAAAAATTCATAGAAAACAGCAATGTTTAATTTCTGGACTATTTTGAAAAGGAATGTAACCTCTATTAAACTCCAAGGAACCAAAGTAATGTCAGAAACTGACCTGAATAGCACAGCAAATTATACTCTCAATATCAAAGCTGTCTTGGGTGTTTTGCACCACAGGCACACAGAAAGAATATGCACATAAATTTGAAGAATTACAGCCCTGTTTGCTAGGGTTATACAGCTCAACATCTCCAGCTGGGGAACCTCCTGCCAAGAACAACCCAAGCAGCTCAAGCCAAAGGAAAGGTGTCAGAACACGATGGCTGAGTACTGCCAAAGCCCCCGGAAGGATGTCTTTGACTTTTCTTCGTGGGTGAGAGCAAGCATAGCTCTGCAGGCACAGATAATAACCCAGATACTCTTTCCAGCATCTACATGCCTTAGACTGGATTTCTCTCACTGCCTACTGACTCTGAACCAAAACTGAACTGCAGGAGTATACCACTTCCTACATCAGCATTGCGTCTGCTGGGCAGAGGCTGAACATGGTGTCAAGGTATCAGGCTTAGAAACAGACCTTGTGAGAAGCTGGAAGTGATACTGAAAAACTTACTGTTCCCAAAGCTATTACTAACACTCAAGCAGCAGTTTTTTCAGGCTGTGAGCTCCCGGGTGGGGGGCCACGAACAAAACAGGAGGAAATGGGGTTATCTGACTTCTGCAAGCCTTACCCCACCTGTCCCCAGAGCAGTTCCTCATAGTCCATGGGAGAGCTTTAGGAAAATAAGCAACTTATTCACAGCCTCTCTGGAACCAGTCAGGAGCCTCCCTTGGGGTCACTGGACATTCGTTACTTGGCAGAGGAAAGTAGCATTATTTCTTTTATCAGCATAAACATGGTTTAAGCCTCCATTTGAAATTGTTTGTCAATGGAGAGGTTCACCAGTTGGGCAGCAAGAGGAGCCTTGCTCCATGTCTGAGACAGGTTGTCCCAGGAGGTTCTCTGCCTGGACAGCATAAACTTCAGGCTGCTTGCACTCATCTGGACTGATAACCTTCCATCAAAAATACTGCAGGAGAGGCTGCAACTCTGATGAGCATTGAGACTGCTGGCTTGGGCTTGTTTGTTTGTTTCCCTGCTCCCAGAAAAAATATTAATAACTGTGTATGCTCATCTTTATAAGCTCAGTCCCCCAAAGCAGCATCAGGACCTTGTGTGAACCTAAACAGTGACTCATGTTTTGATGCTGGAAAAGACAGTCAGTGTTTAACCTACTGTGGCTCCAGATTACAGTTTTAGTAATGTGCTTCCCAATGATGTGCCACACTGTGCTTTCCCTTATCCTGCCTTCCTACTACTGTTTCAACCCACCAAGAAATGTGGGAATTACTTTGGAAGTTACTAGAGATCCTATTGCTCAGTGAACTCGAAGGCCTGGTACAACACCTGATGTGGAAATCTGACTATTTGATGGCATAGACTATGTGGGGACAGAGGTTCCCTGGTGATAGCTGGTATTAGGCAGTGGGGATAGATGGGAATGACTGGGTCTCACCTGCTTCCTGCTTTCTAAAATCAGCTGTCCTGCACATGGAAAAAAAGATGCCTCTGTCTTTTCAATATCACTGCTGCACTTGAGGAGATGAGAGTCATTCCTATCAATGCACAAAGTTTTCCTTAAGCCCTTTTGTTGAGAAGCGTGACTCACTGAAATATCAATCTGAAATATTTTCTTGAGATATTTTTAGATAACAATAGTGGTGGTCCAGTGAGTCATGGCTCCAGTACTGCCCATTCAAGTGAATACAAAATGCAATGGGATCCAATTTAATGTATTGCTTTCCAGGACTGCTTCCACAGAGCTCCACTTCCCCAGCAGCACGAGCTCTCACAGCCACATTTATTTCTACTGCATGATGTTTAAATGGCAGGTGTTGTTCCTTCGCACACAAAAAAACCAAAGCAAGCAATCAAAAGCCTTTCACCTCTAAATTACTGTAATCCATACTTGATTTGACTGCATGTACCAGTATTTATTCCAAGTACTGCAAAATAATAGACGAAAGCAATACCAAGAAGCACTAAGAGTAAGGCATTGAGAAGTGGGGGAGTGCAGAACACCACAGGTTTGCAGCCTCATGCTGTCTCTGTGGGGTTTGTTCACTCTGCAGTGCACTGAGGGATCTGCCCATCTTCAAGCACCCTTTTCTCCCCACCTGGCACTTACAAGAATCCCTAAATACCAGTAGTGCCCTGTGGCTGGTAGCCTTATTCCAGCCTCCAGAGAGAGGACTACCAGTTGCAGGCAGTCATGGGTTTGGTGAGGGGACAAGCTGTCTCTCTCCTGAGTCTGCCAAGGTTAAATTCTTCAGCATCAGGAGTGTCAGTTTCTTTTGCTAACAAGGGAGAAAAGGCAGGGTAAACTTTGGAGAGCTTTTGCTATTTACCTACAGTAAACCTCACACTTCAAAGGGCTGGAGGAACGTGTGGAGAGAACA
Source organism: Turnix velox (assembly GCA_013400935.1). Classification (NCBI taxonomy): domain Eukaryota; kingdom Metazoa; phylum Chordata; class Aves; order Charadriiformes; family Turnicidae; genus Turnix; species Turnix velox. Next base: position 40,840 of record VZTY01023680.1, on the reverse strand, counting down.
GGGGAAAAGAAATACTGCCCTGCTATCTCCTGGCATAGTACAAATATAGTCTAATACAACAAGTGATGCAACCAGAGATTTTCATTTGATCACTTCAAAAGTGCCTACTGAGAGATTTGTTCAGGTCTGGAAACCAAAGAAAGAAACATCAATGGGAGCACTGCCTCTGAAAACTGAAATAGATGCCCTTTGGATTTCCCAGTTGTAATTAATGAAAGATTTTATAACCAGGCAAACTCTTCTCTCTCTACTCCCTTGTCCTAAGGTCACACTAGGGTAAGCCATCAGGTTCAGCAAGGTTGCTTTTCAATTTATATATTATTTTTATAAAGGGTGTGTTACACAACCCATCCAGAAGTGAAACGTCAGTCTTATCAAGGGTCCATTTCATAACACAAATGTACTAATGAGCTCGGTTTCATTTCAAGATCCAGCCTAAAAAGTGAAGAGAAAGAAAAAGCTTTGCTGTTTTTTTTATTCGAGGATCTGTCCTAAAGAATGGTCAGAACTGGGTTCCTTCTTCCTCATCTGGGAAGCTGTAAGGTCCTAGACTCAGAAAACCTCTACAAGCCCAGAAGTTTTTTCTATCTCTGCCTATGCATTTATAGTCCGGGGCCACTGAAAGCGGTGTCAGTACCAGAGCAGCCAGAGCACAAGCTGTGGAGGATCTCCACATTGCTCTGTGTTCCAGACCTGCTCTGTATCTTCACACTCACCTGAGGCCCCAGCCACACCAACTACACAGTCAGGAGAAGTGACCAAGAGCAAACTGCACAGGATTATTAAGCTGTTTCCAGCTCAAACTCTTATTCCCTGGGGATCATTCATAATTCCCTGCTTTCAGTCCTTAATTTGGGTCAATCACGCAATGTGCAAGAGAGACCCAAACAAGTCTGGCCCCGAAGGGAGGGATTAAAGCTCCAGCTAAGACTCATTTCTCACATAAACCAGTCTGTCTGGAGAATGCGAGAGGTGCTGAGGCTTGTGAGGAGGAGAGAACAGAGGAAAAGCAAACTCCAAGACTCCCATAACTACGTGTAGTTTAGCAGCCCTTCACTTGAAAGATGAGAGCTGAAGCCTTACAGGCTGGCACCAGCCATGGTGTGCCACCTGTGAGGAGAGGAATAAAAAACTAAGTGCAGGACAGGAGATATTTGCTTTATCCCTTCTTGGTGCCCATAGGACAAACCCAAATTTTGGATGTTCTTTCTCCCTGGTAAATTTTTAATATTTTCCCAGATAAATCTCCATCCAGCACTACTTCTTCGGGCACAGAAAACATTTGTCCCATTTCCCCACCACAACTATTCAAGAGTGCTTAGAAGGACGCTATTAACTAAAACTGCTTTCAAAGCTGATTTGATCTACCAAAAAAGTTGCAATGACACCATTAATTTAAGACAGTTTTTCAGTAAGATAAAAGAGTGGGAGGAGGATGGGGTGTGGGAAGTCAAAAACTCAGCTACAACCAAAAGAAAGCACTGAGTGATATTTGAAAAGTTAAATCATATTGTCACAATATCTTCAAACAATTTTAATTGTTTGTTTTACTGGAAAACCATGCAAGTTAGTTGTTTTCATTACATACATTTTTAAACACAGAGGTTCAAAATGCTCTGTTTTGTGATGGGTGTCACTTTTTATTTGCTGAAAAATAAATCAGTTGTTTTTGTTTTTTGTTTTTTTTTTTTTGCAGTGTTTATCCCAGTTCAGCCTGTACTAGTCTGGAGCTTTTCTATGCTCCTAGCTGAACCCTACCAGCCATTGCATACAACCCAGGGATGTGAAATCCCAATGTCCCACAGCCCCGGCCTGTAGTAACCCTGATGAATACCACAATTCATCACAGTCAACACCAGGACATCCCATAGCTCCCTGGGTCACAAGGGCACCAGCTTGGAGCAACACTTAATAAAAGCAGAAGCAAAAAGCACAAGCTGAGAGCAGATGAGTGCTCATTTAACTCATTTAATTTGCAAGCAAAAGGAAAATTAGATATTTACAGCACATCCCAAGCACTTCTCACACAACATGAGGGCAACACTGGGCAGTCTCCAAGAGCTGACTGGGGATGGCACACTAAATACTCCTGCACAGTCCCCCCAAACCTCATGGCTTGTCATTAATACCTGGAGTATTGCATCCAGTTCTGGAGCCCTCAACACAGGAAGGACATTGAGCTGTTGGAGAGGGTCCATAGAAGGGCCACGAAGATGGTCAAAGGGCTGGAGCAACTGAGGACAGGCTGAAGGAGTTGGGGTTGTTCAGCCTGGAGAAGAGAAGGGTCGGGGGGATCTTACAGTAACTTATCAGTACCTGAAGGGGTCCGACAGAAAGGCAGGGGAAGGAATTTTTAACATAATATCGGATGGGAGAACTAGAAACAACGTATGGAAATTGGAGGGGGCTAGGTTTAGACTTGACATAAGAAAGAAATTCTTTACAGTGAGGGTGGTTAAACACTGGAACAGGTTGCCCAGAGAGGTTGTGGATGCCCCCTCTCTGGAGGTGTTCAAGACTAGGCTGGACAAGGCACTGAGCAGCCTGGTCTAGTGGGAGGTGTCCCTGCCTATGGCAGGGGGGTTGGAACTCAATGATCTTTGAGGTCCCTTCCAACCCAAACTATTCTATGATTCTATGATTAAATTGATCTTTGCTGTTCCCATTTTGAACAGATGTTGGGACAGAATCCTCCGCACCTGTTATTCAGTGACTTTGTTATCCACCATAACCAATATTTATATTCCTGTCTCTGCAAACATCTTGTACTTTGACATGAGCTGACTTTATTTCATCCAGAAGCACTGCAAATGACTGAGGGAAAAGGCACAGGAAAGGATGTCAGGCTGAGTGTTTCAGCTGTAACCTCCTATAGCCTATTGGACCAGATTACATCCACCCACTGCTACACTTCAAAGGAAAAAGAATTCTTTTCTTGAGCAGAGAACTCCAAAACATGCAGTGGTGTCACTTGTACAGGGTTTCTAAGTCAGGTCAAACATATGAGGTAAATATTGTACCACTTAGCTCCACTGTTTGTGGGACTGACACAATGTATAGGCTCTGTCTTCTACGAATCTCAGGACCAAAGGAGCAGAGATCATGGCATTGAATGTTAAAAGTTTCCCCCAGTCCTAAGGTGGGACATGGTGAGAGCCAGAAATAGGGGAAAAAAGATTTGTCTAGCAAATTATTTTAAAGAGCACCTGAGAGGAACAAGCTCCTCGACTACTGCCTGCCTGTGACTGCCTGCTCCTGGCCAGGTCTACCTGTCTCTGTAGATCTGGGGCAGAACACCTTTGCTATCATGAGTTTGAATGCTGCCTTCAGTTGTAAAGACTTGCCTAATGCTACTGATGCTGTGCTTTGCAACGAGAACCCACTTCACAGCAGAAGAGCCTTGCCTCTCTTGGTGCCTGTTTTTTGGGAAGCTGGTTCCCACAGGCCAGAGCAAATAAACTAGGGACATACCAGCCTGATGGTACTTGGTTGAGAAGGTGCTGTCAGTCAATCCTGCCAAGTCCTGATGGAATGCTACAGCCTCTGTGCAGCACCCGGAGCTTGCTGCTCCCTTCACAGGGCCACCCACATTACTCTGCCATGCCTCAGGGAAAGGGACAACCCTGTGTAGCCTGCCTGGTACACACGACTTCTGTGTGCCTTGAGGGGAGTCAGAGAGGTGATGCACAGAGGTAGACAAATTCTCATCAGCCACATTTATCTCCAATAGTGATCCAGACAAAAAAAGTGCAAGCAAGCAAAACAGTACAGCCAGGAGATTCACAATGACAGCTTCTGGCAAAGGTGTGCTGGAAGAACATGGTCACAGCTTCGCTGCTCAGATCCCATCCTGACACTTTCCTCTTTGCACCATGCTCTCACTGGCTCCTGCATCTACAGCCACAGCCCAGGGTGAAGCAGAAAACTGGAAATAAAGGGAGATGAACCTGTGAAGGAGCTGAGCAGCTCCTTCCTTGGGACTACTTTTGCAGGTTGGCTTTAGAACCGATCTCTCCAAAACCCAAGAATGTACCTGAAGCATACTTCCAGCTTCCCATTTCAGCAATTGCATTGTTTAATACCTTTTACAATATTAAAAAGTGCATTGTATGGATTAATCAACAACTCAGTCAAGGAGAAGCCAGAGCAGCCAATGCAGATGTGTTTCTGTTGGACCTAAGTGTTGTGGTCCCACTTCACTTCCCCAGGCACCTCAGTCTCCTGTCACAGCTCTGATATCACACAGGATATGACTTAGCTGGAGCAATATGTCCCATTCAGAAGATCTGTGCTTTCTAAATTTCAGCCTAAGCAGCCAGTTGTATTCATCTGTCCCAGTGCTGTCCATCACCTGAAATAGCTTCACCCTTCCATGACATTCTCTCTCACCTCTATTTCAGAGAATCACAGAATCACCTTGGTTGGAGGGGACCTTTCGGAACATTGAATACAACCATCAACCCAATTCTAGCCAGAACCATCTCTATTCTATATCTCTAAGGCCTATGCCTACTCATCTCTTAAATACCTCCAGGAACAGTGCCTCAACCACTTCCCCGGGCAGACTGTTCCAACACTTCCAATAATAATGTAAAAATTTTTCCTAATTTCCAGTCTAAAGCTCTCCTAGCACAACTTGAGGTCATTTCCTCTTTTCTTCAAATTTACATATATTTATTCTGGAAGCATCCCATGTGACTGCCATTCACAGGCAAGGAGGAACAACAGAGATTCATGGAGGCAACACGGGAGGGTCCACCTTTCTTCATCTTAAATCATCCCTAAGAAGTTATTTGTATTCCCAAAGCCAGATTTGAATATCACCCAAACCAACAAACCCTGCCAGGAATGACAGGGTGGGATAATGAGTTTCTACAACGCTGGGTAACACTGACAGCTCCTCATTGGAGTGCTGCATCTCCCACTTCAACTGACTGGGCCACTTTCAAGAGTGAGCACCTCTCTCCTCCCACTAGTGTTGGGACAGGGGGAGCAGCCAGCTAAATTGTCAGCTCTTCAGTGAAAATTTGGCAAAGTGCTTCACCTTCTTGCCTTCAGCAAGCTAAGGTCCAGAGACTGCTCTCTCTACAAAACTCTGTGCATAAGCTTGCTACGACTTGCTGTAAATCCCTTAAGTGTCTCTCTCTCAAAGCAGAGATGCTTCCACTCTGCAAACTTTCCTTATATTCATAAGGAGAGATCTTCCCAGGCTCTGCAGTTGCAGCAGTGAAGGGAAGACTTCTCAGCTGCTCTAGGCCAGAAGCAGGTACTACTGTGTGTAGTACTAAAACCTCCATATTTCATAGACCCATGGGAAGGTGCAGCATGGGCTCTGTGTTCAGGGAATGGCACCAGCAGAGAGGGAAGAACTGATGGAAGGAGCCCTGCTGCTGCTTACCCCAGGGCTTGTCTACAGCAGACAATCATCAGGAAACCAGAATGCCTATCTGTTGTGAGGAACTGGACAGTTTCCCCAACAAGATATTTTGGAACAAGCAGTTGCCACAGAACATGAGTGTTTGATGATTTTTTTTTACTGAAATACAGCAGTCTGGAAGCAGAAAAGCATCTGTCATCAGATTGGGAAGTGCTTTTTGCAAGTGCAAAAGAAGCTTTTTTGTTTAACTCTCAGCTGAGGCTGGATTTCTGCAAGCCAAATGTTCAAGTATGTGAATGAAAAGCCATTGCGCCTTGGAAGCTTTGACAGAAATGCTGCCACCAGATCTATATTCCCAGCAGAGAAGATGCGGAAAAAACCCAACTACCTCTCTGCATAAACAACAAAAGAGGCAGCCAGGCTCAGAAGAAAAGTTTATTGTGCCAAGCAGAGCAAAGACTGAAGAGGAGGTGGTGATGGTGAGGGACAAAGGGATGAGTATGCCCCAGAGGGCTCTGCTTCCTCTTTGCCCTAATCACAGAGTTTTCCACTTTACTGCTACACAGCCTTGAGAAACTGAATTTAACATAATATTAAGACATAATTTAAAATTGACTAAAAGCCACACTGGCCTGTTGGAAAACTACATGCAGGTGGATGTTAGTGAAGCGCTGTAAATGGTTTTGAGACCGTAACCTGACACCAAGCCGCCACTAACGTGGAGTGGAGAGCTACAGCCAACATTTCAAACGGGTCCACTGAGAGCTCAAGTCTCTGTAAATCAGACCAGTTTTAATTCGTTACTTACACTGCCCTCTAAGACAGGAAACTGCAAACATCCAGCCTTGATTTTAACACTTGGAGATTTTTCTTCTTGAGCACCTGCATGAATGGTCAGAAGTTATTTCATTTTGAATCTATTAGTGTTTACACATCAAATTAAAAGCCTCCAATCGTTTTCCTGAATACCTTTGCCCTATCATAATTTCTTCATGCTATTTCACCTTCAATAAACAGCTTAGAGCAATGTAGCCCTTCTATACAGCATCTGAACCAAGTCATTTGCAATACTGACTGGAATTTTTCACTGTTAAAATTATTCTTTTCTGAAAGTCAATGAAAACTAGCAGTAAATTTTCATAGGAGTCCTAGCTACTTCTGGTTGCCAAGGAGATTTCTTTGGGGAATATTCTGTTGAGAAAAGAAAACTATTTTTTAAAGAAAAAAAGACAACCTACAGCAAATTGCTCAAGTACACGTGTGAATTTCAATACATAATAATTTGCAGCCTCTCCATTGTTTGCTGGTACTTTACACAGAAGTTAGACAAAAAGCTGTCATTCAGATTTATATCTTGTTGATACCTGCTGGGCATTTTAAGCAGGAAGACTCAATGTGCCTTTTTGGCAGGCCTGTCTTTTACACATGAACTCAATGGGGTGCTCACAGACACCCCACCAAGAAGTTGTTGCTGTAATTTTATGAGCGCATTTGCTGTAAATGCACAACCGCTTGTTAGAGCACAACTACACTGCAAGTGTGGAGAGCCTGCCAAAATTCATGCTGAACTGTAGATAACAAAAGCCATAACCAAACCCACTGACTAATAATGTTTCTATTCTCAAGGGCTGTAATGTTCATTCGCACTTGTTATAATTTATTAATTCCATCGCACCCAAAGGTCTCCTCAGCATTTTTGCTGAAGGTGATGGTTTTTGCAGAATGGGAGGCAAGATTGGGGATGGGATTGTAGCAGTGCAAGGAGCACACAGAAACTTTCTCTATTCTGGGGCACTGACTCTAGGAGGTGTTGGAAAACTCATGCCACCTCCCCACAGTGTTACTGCAGGTCATTTAATGCCTTGGCAGATCCCAAACCTTCTGTCCCATATGTTCTGCCTGCAGTTCTTCAGCCTGAGGGTAGCTAGCATGTGCCTGGAGATGAGACCCAGCAGGGTCTCAAAAAAAGTGGCAGTTTTATACAAATCCAGTAAAAAACACTTACAACCCTCTTTGACAGTTATCTTTGGCAGGGGTCATGAATCACAATGTCATCACTGAGAAAAGCTCCCTGAATCAAGGCAGGAAAACAGAGAAGTCTGAGTCTGTAGGACAGGGACTGAGTGAGCAGCAACTTGCTCAACACTCACGAATTTCATCCCTCAACACTTCTAAATGCACGAGAAAATCCACAACCCTCCCTTTTCACTAAATAAGATCATTTGTAGTGTTAGGAAAGAGTAAGAAACAAGCCTCTGACACAAACCCTGGTCTGTTCCATGGCAAGATTACAAGACCTCATCAAGTCATGGGAAACAAGTTGAGCTTAAATCATACCAGTCAGGGAAGAAGATAAGGGGGCTGTTAAAGGTTCCCACTTGTCCTTGCTGTAAGCAAGGAGAGCCTCAGGACAGAAACCACATTTCTGAACTTCCCCTGACAAGCATCAGCGTTTGCCCTTCTTGATTTTTTTTGTTTGTTTGTTTTGACTTTAAAAATAATTATTCTGATTTTGTTTGTTCTTTGCCAGCCCACCTTTCAGGACATAAAAAGGAAGCTGGATATTCTTGAGACCACTGCAGAATCAGGAATAAGCTGAAGAGCACATGACAAGGTTTCCAACCAGCTGGAGCAAGCAGGAAAGCACACTAAAACAAGATGAGCTTAAGACTCATCTCCTCAGCACCAGGCCAGCACCTGACTTGCATAGAATTGCCTAGGTTGGAAGGGACCTTTCAGAATATCTAGTCCATCCTTCAACCTAACTTCTTCAACCTGTTAAATTTGACAGCAGGCTACAGGAGCTCTGTTCCCCAGTAGGGACACTTCAACAGGGACCAGAGTAGGGGCAATTCCCTGCTGCTTTCTTTCCCAAAAGGCAGCACTCTTACCTGCAGGTGAAAGCCCACCTTCTGCAAAGAAGTGACTTCATTTGAGCTAAACTGCACATAAAGGAAAGATTTAAAATAGCACAAAGTTTAAAAGGTAAGATTAAACAAAACCCTTCACCCTGAGCTGGCTGCTCACAACTCACTTCTGCATGCCAGCTGTGATCTGCCAAATCTTTACTTGAATTTCCATATTTTAAAAAGACATGACAGAGCAAATGGAACTCATCCCATCTCAGTATGAATGATCTTTTACTAAGGAAGCAGTTATTAGCAAAAAAGCTAGAAGAGGAAAACTAAAAAAATCTCCACCCTATCCAGTTTTCCCAGCAATGTAAATATGATGACCGTTCTGATTAAGGACAGCAAACATCAAGGAATTAGCCTTATTCCTAGATAATGACAGCTGTCCCAACAGCATCTTCTGAAGATGTTCAACGACAGATGGCAAGGAAAGGAACAAGACTGAGATCAGCAAAGAGCCTGTCCACCACAGTCTTTCCCAGCCATGAGCACTTCATGATAGCCCAACCTGAAAGTTGTCTCTGAAACCCTAAAATGCCAAAATCTAGGATGTAAGATTCATCTTAGCTGGGGCTGGGATCTCCCTTTGGCATTATAAAAAGTTGGAGAAGGTCTGAGCAGCTCCACTGATCTGGTAGGACTGCACTGGTACTTCTCAGCTACAAATCACAGACTTCCCCAACAGACCCCAGGCCAAACACAAGTGGAAAGAGATACTCAGATGCTTTGCAGAGGGAGGTACTACAGCAAGGAGACACTTTTGCAAACATGGTTTGTAACGGGTACCACCACCTTTCAGCCTGCCTCATTTAGGCCAAAGTTTCCTTGACTTGAAGGCCCCCAGTGTATACTGTTGGAAAGGTGGGACTTTTCTTCCAACTCCACATAAATAGTGGGTGAAACCCCACAAAATGTATTTAAGCTGTAGTTCAGTAGTATGGCAGCAAGGCCAGCAGTTCCTGAGTGGTAGTGTATTTTAACTTTATTTTCTGAAGTGATCTTCTCCTTCCTAATGTACCTATGTGCATCCAACACTGAACCAGAAAGGTAAACTCACTAGTTTACTTGCTCTGGAGCATGAAGCCTGAGGGAACAGCAACCCATCTGATCCCAGCTGCTATATTACACAACAACCTAATTTTGACCACAGTCCAGTTAATGAACAGCAGCGTTTCTCACACATCTGAGGCTGATCATCAGGAGCCCAGGGAAAACAGAAACATGGGCTTGAAAGTTTTTGTGATTTCTTTTGAAGGTCAATCCTGAACAAATTACCTTCTTCACAGAAATTTACTAAGCACCTTATGCACTTTCATTCAAATTAATGTCACATAGGTAATATAAACCTCTGTAAAATGGAAATTACACCTCCAACTCTGACCAACAGGGAGGTTTGTGGATTTAAAAAGAAATAAAGAAACAAAACCACAACAGCTTTTTTGAGCAGCATTTGATGTCAGGTTATATAAATTGCAAACTAGACTGACCTGCATTTATAGGAATAAGAGAGAAGGGTTAGATCTTAACTTCACCAAACTGCACAGACAGCTGAGAGATTAATTATCCAAATGGGTAAAATACTACCATCTTAGTACCAGGGCGGTATCTCCATACATTTCAGTATTTTAAAAAAGTGGAAGAGGGTTGAAGGGACTGGTAGCATCCACATGTGGTACATTGCGGCTCAGGCTGAAGTTCTACAGTTCAGCCAGAAAGCACAGCAACCACTGGAGGAACTTGTGGTTCTGGTCCTTCTCCAACTTTCACAATGTTTTCCACTTCAGTTGCTGGGGATTTTGTGTTATTTAGGTATTGCAATGTCTGGGGATGCTCCAGCAGGACCTGCCTGTTTGGAAACAGCAGGAAGAGACACAGCCGTCTCCCCCAGCTCTGGAAAGTACAAAACAGGACTCTGAGTTAAGTATCTACTGTATCACAAGACCAAAATCTTACATCCCCTGGGCCAAGCTGAAGACAGCAGTAATAGGGCCAGGCTCATGGACATGCATCTCCATGCAGGGGCAAAGAGGTTTTCATCCATTCCCAGCTTCTGGTTCTTGACAGCATGGCATAGGGCAGCATGGTTGCATGCACGACTTCTGCTCAGTTTTACTTTGTTTCTGCAGAGGAGATGTTGCTGCCTGATAACAAAGTGCCAGATACCAGCACAGACCTATAATTATAGCAGGGCAGGTAAAGGGACAGAGGACATGAGAAGCTGTTGCTGATGGGTGCTGGTTTTCATGGGTCAGTGCCAGGTAAGCTACAGACTCTGGGTCAGGAGGGACCAGCTGAGGCCAGTCTCTACAGCCATGCTTCACAGAGCCCAGCTGGGTCATCAGGTCCAGATCTGGACTCGCAGAGATATTTGGGAATCTTTTTCTAAGATGGTGGAGAAAAGCCAGCTTTCAGAAGAAACACTCTGACAGCCATCACTCTTCATCTATGAATGATCAAGTGGATTTGGCTGATCAAGAAGGGGATGCCATGATCCAGCATCAGCATCTAGCTATTTTGCAACCAGATGAATCTAGATGTTACAGGACAGGAAGGAAAAGTGGGACATGTTACCAGCCAAAATATAAGTGTTACAAAGTTGGTAAACAACCAAAGAAAAAGCAAAAGCAAAGTTATTTTTGCCACTAAGAAAAGCACAAGCCCTTCTGCATGGTACACAAACATCATTCTCCTCACCCACAGGTGATACTGGGACAAGAAGAAAACTGCTGCTTGAAAGTTCATGCTGTTTCAAAACAGACAGAGAAGCAATACACCTCTTCATGCTAACTAACATAGATACAAATGGACAGATCTCTATTAAATCAGTCTTGGGTGGTAATGACAGTTGAGTTTCAATGAGATCATTTAGGTCCTGGTCATCCTGGGTCTTCACAGCTCTCACTGATGGTAGTAGCAGGGGCTGAGCAACATTAGTGTCCACAAATTACTAATGGTCACCGAGGTGGTGAGACTGAGTGAAGTGAGCTTGAGTAAAATCCCCAAACTCATAATATGACAGACTCACCTGTTCATTCTTAGAAACATCAGTAGGAACACCTAAGTTAATAAGTGTGCACGACCTAATCCATCATGATATCAAATACAGGAGGGCAAGGTTTTTTCCACACAAAAAGAATTGGGTGTCATTGTTCATTTCTGAACATCATATTTAGATGCCTGAAGGAAAAAAATACAGAGCATCCAAGGATTTTGCAGATTTTTGAAAGCAACAGCACTGGAACATCCCTGGGGCTGGAATATAAACAATCTGAGATTTATCCCAGGAGAAATTACTGAACTGCTCTGATGAACAGTAGGTTGTTTACTGCTATTTTTTGTGAGGTTTTGACATAAAAATTATCTGGCAGAACTGAAGCAAAATAAGCAAACCAGTGAGTGAAAATGCACAAACACTACTAATGAAATTAAAGAAAGGAAATGAGTCTACTTCCGTCAACTTTAGGGAGCTAACATATTAAAAAACATAGACCTGGAAGACACATGTTTTTCTTCCAAGGCACATGCCACTTGCTTTCAGGGAGTGTTTTAGGGCAGAGTACCCTGAGTTTTGCACTCTAGTCAATGGTGAGGGGTAAGGAATACATTCAGGAAAGTTCTCTACTCATTATGAAAAGCAGGTAGGAGCAAGGTTAATATCTAAAATTAAGTAGGATTATGAATGCTCTTGAAATTATAAGTTTAAATTACATTTTGAGTGCCTGGAATTAGATGTTCTGTTTTGAGAGAAAGGCTCAGATCTGTACAATTCATTATTTATGAGCCAGAGAGGATACCTTGAAATATGATGTATGCAGAGATCCATTTCCACCCACCTTCCTCTGGGAGTACACAGACCTGAGGCTCTGTCCCTAGACTGCTGGAAATGAAGTTTTGGGCAAATGTCAGTACAGCCCTTCCCCTCTGCTCCCTTTTGCATCACTTTCTTCAAAATTTCCTTCTGCTTGAAAATTCTTAAAGGGAAAAAAAAAAAAGTCCGAATCTCACTAAGCAGCTTAAAGAAAGACTGTGCACTGTCTGAAACTCGAAAATCAAAAATGTAATCTTCTGCAGTAGGTTACTCCAGAGCAAACTGCAGATAGAGGAGAAGACCTGTGCCCAGCCGCACCTGGTGCCCAGAATTAAAAGGATTGTCACAATTTCACCTTTTGGCCCTTCCTGGTGATTCTCTGTAGGCTTCAGGTGCTGCTTCAGCAAGGAGAGGAAAAGCCACGCCTGGGACCTGATTTAGACATGTCCTTCCTAAATCCCATCTGCTTCTGCTCAGCTGAAGTCATCCTTGTCATGACTGCATTCCTTCCTCCCTTTAATCCAGGGGGCACCTTTGTTGTGATCTTCTCTGCTCCTCATTATTTTTTCTTAGGTTTCGTCAGTTAGTCACAAAGAGAGGGAAAAACATTTAATGAAAAAATAATTGCAGGAGATATTTTTTACTGGCAACTTGGACTCACAATACATACATCAAATAAAATAGAAAAAAAAGCTTGAAACATTCAGATATTTGGAGAAGGTGGCAAATTATCCTAAACATAATCATCCCCTGTGTATGAAAAGTGCTAAGAAGACTGCCCTCCATTTTTCAGAGCTGTATCTCCATCCAGCACAAACTGACACTGTGGCAAAGCAGAAATACAAGGACCAAAAGGGGAGGAGGCTGAATTCTACCATGTTTGCATTCTGGCTTTGCTTTAGAGGCAGATTTGTTATTGCAAAGTTTTTAAACAACCCCCGAATCCCAAGATTACCTATTCAGTACGTGACCTTCCATAAGAATAAATTTTAATTCTCCAGTGAGAGAGGTGCATTTTTCAGAGCATCACCTAGAGTTTAGAACAACCATTTCAGGTCAGAGTGGAGAAATCCCTTCTGCTAGTGCTGCCTGGTCACCCCACAGCAGAAATGTCTTCCATGATATGGGAGATGAGGCATCTAGTTGTCACTTTTTCCTCTCCCCCCATAGAAGCAGGATGCAGCAAGCTTCAGGGAAACTGCAGATCAGTAATTTCTTAAGTGATCACAGATACTTCACTTGTGCAGTTTATCAGCTTGCCCAGTTTCTGTGATCTACTGCATTTCCCAACTGCATCCCTCAAACCTGCCCCCAAATAAAGAACTTTAGACATAAATCATTTCAGGGCGAACAGATGCCTTCAGGGGTGAAATCTTCATAGAATCAAATAAATGGAGTTAAGGAAGATTGTGGAATCTGCACACAGAGCTGCAGAAGAGACCTGCAGGTGAACAACAGCCTTGGGCACAGATGGGAGGATGTCCCATCTCACTCCTGTGAGCCTGCCCAGGCACCTGCCACCAGCTGCTGCAGGGACAAAATGCAGGGCAGATTTCTTCTCATCAGGTATAGCTTGCTCTGAGTTGGTGGTTGCATGGACTAAGAACTCTTCATGCCAATCCTGCAGAACAAGGTGCTTATACAATGAGTAGAACCCAGCCTGGCACAGGCTATTGTAAACTGTGCATCCAACACAGCTATTGCTCTGCTGCCAGCAGAGTTCATGGGTGACAGAGGTAATTGAGGAAGCCAGTACACTGTCAGGAAGGGAAACAGGTTACAGAGCATTAATTCTATCTTAGTCAACAGAGTTTTCAGGGTCTATGGCATGTGGTTCTTATTTTGATAGGTGCTGCTGGGATTATACATGTACTGAAATCAGAATTGGGATTTTACTGGTCTTCACAGTACAAAAACATTGCAGAAAAGGAAAGGCAAGTTACATTAGCTGCGTGCTTCAGAGAACAGAAGGCACAGCTCCTGGGTATCAAAGAGTAGTATGGTTATTGAAATGCATACTAATCCAACAGACACTGCAAAATCAAGATGAAAATCTATCACTGGCTCACAGGGATGCCATCCTGTCAAACCTGCTGCAGCACATCTGTAAACAGCTACATACATTTCATTCCCTTTGCTGTCTGTTCCTATTCCTTTCCCTGTGCCAGCCAGCATCCTAGCAGGTATCTTTTCCCACTGTTAAGGGTGCAGAAAATAGTTTCTGCTCTGTAACTCTTAACATGGTTGTTTCTGTAAATCATGTGATCATAAAATAGCACGAAACACACTCTAAACAACGTTTTCCTCTTTTCTATCACTCAATAAGAAAAAAAAGCCTATAACATACAGTGTAAGTAGTCCAAACTGAGCCAGGCATTTCCTTGAGCAGGTTGTGAGTTAACCTAAGATAAGAAGCCCTGAATTTCACAAATTTGGGATGTAGTTCTGTTCAGATTGTGACATTTTCACTATGGGATAGAGGATCACTTTCATAACCTGTATTTGTTGACATGTACCATGACAACAGTCATAGGTAGAAATGGTTCAATATACAATAGAATGTTGCATTACCATTTCAATTATGTCCATGCAGACAAACTTTCTAATAGCCATACTCTCATACCATGAAGAAAATTGGCCCAAGTAGTTTTAATGAAGGAAGAACTTAACCAGAAAGCTAAACTATCTCCTGTTTCATCAGGAATGCCATTTAAGTTTAACTTTTAAGATTACACACAATCAAATGTAAGCTTAATAAAAGCAATATTCAAGTTTTAGATTCATCCATTCGTATACGCACATTGTCCTGTGCATCTATTAGCCTACAAATGAGAGTTCAGATGTAAAGCATATGATTAAATCTGCATTAATTTGTACTTAAAGAGGGACTCATCTGTATTGCCTGGGTAAAAAAGGAATTACGCTTCTCAGTTTCTTTGCTTTCAAACAACTTAAGTGATCTAAAAGGATATCTGCAAAATACTTGTGCAGAAGACAAAATTTCTTGTGAGCTGAAAAATTTAAGGGTTCATATTATAATTAAAGTTTCAGACACAATTCTGGGTCAATGAATGCTGCCTATAAGATGACAGTGCTGCACACTCATCTCATTTGCAGAAATACTGTGAGCCTTTTGCAGCTGCTGCCCCATGACTGTTGGTGGCTCAGCTGTGCAAATAGCGGCTCAGTTTCTTACCTGTGATATGAAATTTGTTCTTTCTGGGGTGTTTTGGAGGGATGTTTCATGTGTGGTCCTTGGTGCAGCTCTGAGCCACATACAGGCACTCACCCCTCCTGCGTGGATAAGATACAGGAGTGGTGAGCAGCAGGCAGCTGAGCTACATCTGCACAGGGAATTAAGTGTTCATATCTGTAACTCAAGATGGGACATGTCTCATGTTGAGCTGTGACATGCAGGCAATGTTAGGGATGCATGTGTTTAGTGTCACCACCCCTCAAACCTGCAAGACTGTCTTAAGCACAGACATAGGAGTGATTAAGTCTGGGAACTTGGTAGGAAAACCATTTTGAACAACAAGCACCAGATGCTGATTCTTGTCACCACAAGCCACAGTTGCCTGGAATAACACCATGACACATCCACAAGACTCAATTTGAGTCAGCTGTTCAGAGAAGCCTCTTCCTCTTTTGCCAGCAGCCTAAATCTGCACATCGCAGCTTTTGGGGTCAGTGCCTGGCCAGGTGGAACCACTAAATTGCTGGACGACAAGAGGCAGAGACATCTGAAATGGCAACAGACCATTCTTGTTGCACTGCACAAAAAAGCTGCTCCCAGTCTGCCAAAGGCAATTTCCCACTTCCCCCACCATAAGGTGAATACTTCACTTTTTCTGAGAGGGTGCTGATGAGTGATATTAGAAAGAAATTCTTTACTCTAAGGTTGGTGAGACAATGGCACAGGCTGTACTGGGAAGCTTTGGATGTCTGGTCTCTGGGGGTGTTCAAGGCCAAGTGGGATGGGGCTTTGAGCAACCTGGTCTAGCAGGAAGTGTCCCTGCAGGGGTGTCAGAACTAGGTGAGCCATACTCTCATACCATGGGTTGAAAGGTGAAGTTCCTTCCAACCCAAACCATTCTATGTTTCTATGAAAATCATATGGACTGATACGGACACAAACAACTCCCTGCCCAGAGGCTCAGCAGAGACACAGAACAACAGTCATTTTGAGAAAGGTCAGGATTTACACTGGCTTGACTACTCTCTTGCCAAATTTTAGTCTGGCATCATTTAATAGTACAAAAGAGCCACAAAGTCCCGGATACTGAATGCAGGCAGTGAGAAGCCTGACAGGACCAAGAGAGGTAGTCTTGCAGAGGCAGAGATGTCCCACTGCTTCCATAATAAATTTATCCTTTGCAAAAATACTTGGGCTGTCTCCTAATCCTAACCTAGAGAAGAGATATGCTAATGATTCTCTGGGGTTTTGAACTAAGTTGGTCTCCACCTAGCCTGAAAATTTCTCATGCCAACCCTTCACAGGTGCTTGGTTCCCTGAAGACAGAAGCATGACAAACCTTTCATCTGAGATTGGCATGGACATGACTAGAGATTTCAGCTGCAGAGGCATTGTAAAGATGAGCCCACCAGCACTTCCCTTTTCAAAGGGAGCTCACAAAGACTAAGTCAATTTGAAACTCCTTTTACTTGCCTTTCGAGTCATGTTGCCAAACACACTACCACAGCTTCCAAGGTGAGAAGAGAAACCGGTAGATTTCAGATTTATCATAAAAATAGAGCTGGAAGGGACCTTCAAAGGTCATCTAACTTGATCTCCTTGCAATGAGCAGGGACATCCTGCACTAGATCAGGTTGCCCAGAGCCTCATCAAGCCTAGCCTTGAATGTCTCCAGGGATGGGGCCTCCACCACCTTTCTGGGAAACCTGTTCCTGTGTGTCACCACCCTCATGGTGAAGAATTTCTTTCTGAAGTCTAATCTAAGCCTGAGCAGTTCTAGTTCAAAACCATTCCCTTCTTCACAGAATCACTGGGATTGGAAAGGACCTCAAGAGATTACCTAGTCCAAACAACCTGCAGGAGCAGGAACACCTAGATCAGGTCACAAAGGAATCTATCTGTGTGGGTTTTGAATGTCTCCAGAGACAGAGATTCCACAACCTCTCTGGGCATCCTGTTCCAGTGTTCTGTCACCCTCACTGTGAAAAAGATTTTTCTTATATTTCTGTGGGACCTCCTATGTTTCAGCTTGCACCCATTGCCTCTTGTAACCATTGGAAGTCACCAAGAAAAGCCTGGCTCTATAAATACTAATGAGTTCACTCCTCAGTCTGCTTTTCTCCAAGCTAAAGAGACCCAGCTCCCTCAGCCTTTCCTCGTAAGGGAGACAATCCAATCTCTTAATCATCTTCATGGCTCTGCACTGGACTCTCTCAAGCAGTTGCCTGTTCTTCTTAAACTGAGGGCCCGAAACATGGACACAATATTCCAGCTGTGGTTTCACTAGGGTGGAGGAGAACATCTCTTGACCCACTGACTACACCCCTTCTAGTACACCCCAGGATGCCATTGGCCTTCTTGGCCACAAGGGCACATTGCTGGCTCATGGTCATCCTGCTGTCTGCCTGGACCCCCAGGTCCTTTTCCCCAGCACTGCTCTCTAACAGCTCAGCCCTAAATTTATACCAATACATGGAACTGTTCTTGTCCAGATGCAAGATTCTACACCTGCCCTCATTATATTTAATTGAATTTCTCCCAGCTCAACTCTCCAACCTGGCCAGGTCTCACTGGATAGCAGCACAGCCTTCTGGTGCACTGGCCACTCCTCCCAGTTATGTGTCATCAGCAAACTTGCTCACAGTGTACTCTAGCTCCTCATTTAAGTCATTGATGAATATATTAAGCAATACTGGTCCCAGTACTGATCCTTGAGGGACTCCACTAGACACAGGCCTCCAGCAAGACTCTGTCCCATTGACCACAACTCTTTGGATTCTTTCCATCAGTTTCAGTCCAGGAAAAGCTTCAGAAACCTCCTCATTAGCTGCAAAACACCACACAATGGAGAACTTTCTATTCAGAGATACCTTTCCAAAGGCTTGGGACAGAAAATGCATATACAGAGATACACCAAAACCTGAGCGTGTTTTAGCATTACATTAACTTAAATCAAGTAATAAATGTGTCTGGGTGGTAAACTGTCTTTGTCTGTATAGAAATGCTCTCATTTCACACTTAAGTCAAAGATCCTTTTGAGAGAAAAAAAAGAGGGCAATTAAGTGTTCTCCTATAAAGCTCCTATGTTTTATTTGCTTTGATTACAGGATTAACAAAGGAGCAGAATGTTATTACACGCACAAGAAATTTAATACAAAATGAAATTAATGCAATTATTTGTATAACTGAAATGGGACAAAATGCAAAAAGAGCAGCATGTCTTCAGTCGTAAGAGGATAAAATATACTATTTGACTACAGAGTTTACATTAGTAATGAAGATAAAAAGAAACAGTTTTAGTTCCCCTTGAAATGGAGTTCAGAGGACAGCAACGAGAAAGAACAAACAAACAAAAATAAATCTATTCACTGCCCACAGTCTATGACAACTTAAATGTCCGAGCTTGCAAAGATTATACTGGGACTTGAAAAACATGACGCAAGCCAGAAAATAAGCTAGTTTCTGTCTGCACAGCTATAAACTAAAACCACCCAGTTTTACATGAAGGTATTTAGATAAGGCACATTCCTAATGAAAAGAGGAAAAAAACCTATAAGTGGATGATGCAGTATTATGGTATTATTCTGAACAGTGATGCAAAGCTGCGCAAAGATAAAACAGCTGTCAGATAATCTTCATGATTAATACCAAAAGCCTTTGCATTTAGTTCTATTGCTCTTTCAAGATACCGAACAACAAACCAAAAAGCCAGAACACTTTCAGAGGACAAGGACTGCAGAGCGAGAAGGAGGAAAAGAAGTTTCATTGTAGTTTAACCTTTGATTTCAGCAGTTACTTTGAAAACAGAAATGTGTGAAACTACAGACATCCACATAGCTTGTGTTCACTTTGACTCAAGTCTTTCAGTTCCAAAAGCTATGCAAATCTAACTGCGAGTATTAAACTTGATCAATTCAGTGGTTGAAGTTCTGCTCCCAGTAGAAGCAATTCCTTGCTATCTACTTTACCCAGACAATCCTCCTCAGATAGAGTCCAAGCACGGAGCTCCCCAGAGGAGCCCAAGACTTCCAGCACAAGGATGAGCTCAGCCAGCCAGGAACATGCAATATGACATGCTGACAGACCCCCAGCAGCTCAGGTCAGGAAGAACATAGACAAAAATAAATGCAATCACAATGCATGTTGTGCTAGAAGTTTTTTCATATGCACTTCAAAGCTCATTACAGACAAAATGCACCAAAATGAAAAAGGGTTTCTGACACAATACATACCTTTTGTTTCAAAGGCCAGTAAATACTAGGTAGAAGTTTTTTACCAGGGGGGTGGTGAGACACTGGCTAACCAGAGAAGCTGTGGATACCTCAACTCTGAAGGTGTTCAAGACCAGGCTGGATGGAGCTTGGAGCAGGCTGGTCTGGTAGGAAATGTCCCTACCCATTGGCAGGAATGGTTAGAACTAGATAATACTCAAGGTCCCTTCCAGCCTAAACCTTTCCACAATGCTAACTCTTGCCATCTCTTTAGCTGGAGTTGTCACCATCTCTTACCTGCCAAAGCTTGGGGTGGCTAAGACATTGTGCCTCCACTCTTTCCATCCCCAGAAAACACCTCATATCCCTCAGAAGGTGCCTGAAGTAGATGAGCCACAGTTTCCAGCATTTCCATCTTCTGCTTCCTCTACAATAGCTCCCAAAAATGCCAGATTACAGTGGTGAACCACAGCAGTGATCCAATACCAGCCTAGCCTTGCTTCTATACATCTCTGATGTATTTGTTTTTAAAAATAAATCCTTTAAGAAATATTTATGGGGGTAAAGTACTCACATACAGAAGGAAATTCACCAGGGTTTTGCTGCTGCAGTTTCAAAGCTTACACTTTTTTTCCAGCCCTTGGTTTCCCACTTTGGTTGTAACTTGGGATGTGCTGAGCCACAGGCCCTCCGGTTGCAGCTGTGCTCCTTGCAACTGAAGGACTGTGTTACCACAACAATCAATCAGTTGCAGCCAGGATTTTGATTAAGTTGCGTGGAAGCTTCCAATTCAGCTTCTACAGATGGGGCAGGCCACCTTTGCATGGCTGTACTTTGGTTTAGTTTCTTGAATGGAAGCTCTGCATGAGCAGTGAATTACTCCAGATCACAGGAATAGAGCACACTGCCATGTGTCAGAGGAGTCCATCTGGGAACATGAAAACCAGAGCTCATACAAAAAAGTGCATCAAGGACAATGTGAACTTCCCTGTACCAGATACACAGTCACAGCATTTGACAGCACAGCATTACATTTACCCTCCATGTTCTCTTTCTAGTACATAATATGTTAATTGTAAAAATATTTCCATTTCAAGTAAAAATCTACTCTTACACGAAGTAGTTTCATGTTTTCCAAATGGTTTTTCAGAAGAGGAGGGGAAAGCTTCACATTCTGCTGCTGGAGAGCTGGTCCTGCAGAGAGCACTTGGGAAACTCCACCATTTATCCATGGCTGGTGCAATTTCAGCACATTCCCATAACCATGCTGCATACTGATCACCTTAAAAAGCATTAGTCCAGAGATGTGATGGAATACATTTCCAGCAATGCCTTCCATTGCTTTCCTGCTAAACGACATCTGCTGTAAATAAGGATGTTTCATCAATAATACATAAAGACTGTATTCAGCGTAGTTGCAAAACAGATGTATACATTGAACAATTCAATAATTTCCAGAAAGAACAAATGTAGTCAAGTATTACTGAAGTGGTAATCACACATTTAGTGAAAGCCACTATAAATAGTTCTGTAACTTGCGAGCGTTTTGTTTCCTTTCTCCCTTTTAAATTTTGTAGTTGTCCTTGTGTTATGTCATTATTGTTTTTCTCTTTATCGTTCTCTGTGCTTTCCACAAAGAATGCTTGATCACTTCTTCTAAAAGCTACCGATAAGAAAATTAAATCCCTTTGGCATCATTGCACAGGGTAGTTGCATAACAAGATGAGTATATATAGAAATTGCATTCCAAGTGTTTACATAAGAGCTCAGAACAACACAGATGTAAAAAAAACCCAACTCGATTTACAGACCAGCCCTGCAGTGCTTTTGTGTCTGATAACTTGGAGCAAGCGAATCAGCTTAGTAGTGGTACACAGTTAATATTATTCTTCCACTATTTACATAACTAGAAAAGAAAGATTAAAAAAATGAACAGGCAAATATGTGTAAAAGGGTGATTTGCTTATCATAAATAAGGTACTCTGTCTAGCCAGGAAGACTGGCACAGAAGACAATGCTTTAAAATACTCCAAGCTCTCTGAAATCTCTTCTAGTTTTTTATGTTCATGCAAATGAGTGCACAAAATTCCACGGACATTTTCTTCCTGCTCTACGCAAAAGTATCAATTTAAAGCTTGCAACATAGAAGAAGAGAACCTAAGTTTGTTTCACAGAGCTTAAAGGAAACATACTCCCAAAAGAAACAGCTGTAACAGCATGAAACCCAGGCTTTCAGAAATCTAAAGGTTCTTACCCTTGCTATTTACAAAAATCAGGCTGAGTGAAGAATATAAAGGCACTGTAAGTGGCTGATCACTGGGCTGAGGGGACTATATGGGATAAAATTCTATTGATTCAAATCCATCCTGTATTTCTATATAATCTGAACACCGGTAAATTTGCAAACAGGTACAAACTGGAAACCTCTGCTGAAAAAGGTCAGCAGCATTGAAAATCAAATCATCTAATATCACTGAATATGTCTATTCAGTTCCTTGCCCAATTCATCAGGGAGGAAATTTGTTTTAATGTATGGATGGGCACACAGAGGTTTTTTGCCTCAATCTTATTTCTTTTCCTAAGAAGGAGACAATCACCTCAATGCAGCTGCCAGATATCTTTCTCCTAGTAAACAGTTACTTTCTGTTGTGTGCAGTCAATTGCAGTGGTGGCCAGGCTTACCTAGGACAACAGCCCCTCTGGCCACACAGCAGAACGAGGACCAGGGTGCCTCCCATCTGGCTGAACTGAGCAACAGCCCCAATCAGACTGGAGGATGAGACGGGGAAGGAGACTGCTTTCCAGGAGGGCCTGAGAGGAGAAGCTGAACGGCTACAAGCCACCTGGGCAGCAGGTGTCTTTTAAGCACTGTCAAAGATGCCATCATGAGTAGCAAAGCGGAGGGCCCAACCTAGACTCAATCAGCATCTCCATTGTGAACCCAGCTCTACACAGCTACTGCACTCACAAGTGAGGTTAAGGCAAGATTCATATACCTAATAACTTGGGAGTTAAGTGAAGGGAAAGAGGGAGAGAAGGCAGATGCAAGTTTAGGGCTGCAAAATCACAGGATTCACTTTGAACATTCACTGAACTCTTCGTGTAATAGGATCTCCAGGGCATGACAGCAACAGCACACGCACATCACTTCAGTAACAGCATACGTCATTCTTATAAGTGAGCAAAGCTATCCCTCAGAGAGAGAAAAAAATCAGAAATGTGATTGTGCCCTCAGAGAGGTACCCAAACATTTAGGAAAAATGTAAACCACCCACCGGTGTTCTAGTAAGAAAGAGCAAAATTAAAGAATGGAAGAGTGAGCAAGAGCACACTGAAATAAGCATGATTTTGTTTGACTTTTGCTGGGAACCCCTGATGAACCAGCTTCCCCCATTTTGAAGTACTGTCTTGCAGTTGTCCACGAAGTTCATGAGGTCTCTGCCCCTTCCACAGTAGCAAGAGTATCCCCAAATGAAACGGATTTAAACTCCTATGGGACCTTGTACT
Organism: Turnix velox; assembly: GCA_013400935.1. Taxonomy (NCBI): domain Eukaryota; kingdom Metazoa; phylum Chordata; class Aves; order Charadriiformes; family Turnicidae; genus Turnix; species Turnix velox. Next base: position 17,829 of record VZTY01023680.1, on the reverse strand, counting down.
GCATTAAGTGCTTCAGAATATGATCTGTTATAGACAGTCATGGCTGCAGATGAACATAGCTCAGAAACACCATCTTTCATGGACTTCCTGAGGTTAACAACAGCTGAGGGATCTCTATGAAGGCAGAACTAAAAACTGATAAAGTTCATGTTTCCTAAGTTGACAAAAGACGACAATCAAATCACACAGACTCCAAGCCATGTTATTGCCTCACCTAGCTCTAGCATGCAAAAGGATATCTCTTTTTCTTTTTCTCCCTAAATCCACCACTGGCTTCAGTGTTTATTTAACCAGTTGCTATCCTTGCAGACACAGGCTCCAGCTTGCCAGAGAATTGCATGGAAAAGGGCAGCAAGGTATTTCCTAAAAACTTATTTGATGACTAAAAGTGTAAGAGTTTACTTCCCACCTCTGCTTTAAAACAACTCTGCAAGTAATACCAAATTTCTACCAAATAGGTAGAAAGAATCACTTGTCTTAGACAGGTTTTATACTGGATAGGAAGAAAAAATTTTACACTAAAAGGATTATCAAACACTGGAAAGAGACTGCCCGGGGAAATTGTTGAAGTAGCATCCCTTGAGGTCTTTAAAAGATGGGTGGACATAGAACTTAGAGATAAGGTTTTGTGATAGGTTTTTTAGAATTTAGTTGATGGTTGGACTCGATGACCTGAGAGGTTTCATCCAAGCAAGGTGATTCTATTATTCAAAATCAAACTAGTATTAGATACTGCACAGATGATAAAGTATTACCTGCAATTATTGTATGCTGCTGTTCTCACAAGACTATTTGATGATACGTGCATCAATAGGGTAGGCTTAACAGGGTCAGTTCACACATTACTCTTAGAGGAGACCTTTAATTTTTTTGTAGAAGCAGCTTGACTTTTACAGGATAGGTTATTCGGACAGGAAAAGAACAAATTCATTTTTCCCATCTAGAACACTACTGTAAATAACACTCAAGTTAACAAAAATTTAAATGGGAGCTTTCCTACTGAAATTCTTCAGAGTTTTCCTTCTAATGCCAACTGCGCAAGTAAAACTTGAAAAAATTGTCACCAATTTAAAAGAACAGGCCTGTAAAAACAAGCAAGAGCAGGGGCTGTAGGCATCTGGAGCTGCTTTCAGAAGCAGAGAGCTGCAGTTGCCTTCTGCTGAATATTACCCTTGTGCCAAAGTGAATGACAGCAAAAACTGACAGCCCTATGATGAGCTTCTGTATGCAGTTATCCTAGCTTCCTATCTCACAAGCTCTGAAAACTGAGTAAACATACATCTCTAAAATGTGTCCATGATGCAAAAGAAAAATTATTGAATCTACTTAAAATTTTCTTATTACCTACTGGCTTACTTTTTTTCCTTAAAAGAAATTAGCAGAGTTCTGCAAGACGTTTACTATTTTGGCCTAAGGAAATATATTATGAAATAAAAGGAAGGAAAGAGAAAGCAGTGCAGAAGGTAAGCAAATCATTGCTAACCCCCTGATAATTCAAATCTACTTTTCCATCCTCCAGCCTAGAGCAACTAACAAGACACATTAGTTTTCTGGTGTGTTTTTCTTCACCTTAGCTTCCTCAGGTGCTGCAGAGGGCCATTCGGCAAGATGCGGTCCTGCTAAGCCTCCCAGCAATCCTTTTCTGCAAGAAAAGCACCTGCAAGACTTTACATAATATAAAGTATGATCACTTTTCTAACTCCTACAAACAAATATTCAAAGTTTTGGAAGGAATTTGGGTAACAACAACAAAGCCTGTGACTAATAAGTAGCTGTAAGAAAGCACTGAAGAGGATACTAAAGGAGTTGGCAGGACAGGAAAGGCATAGAAATATTTGGGGCTTTTTATTTATTTTTAAATCAAGCCTGTTTAGATGGCTGGTTTTGAGTCAGTGGCCACCATTGCAGTGGAACAGGACCTATGACCAGACACCATTTAAAACAGTCAGCGGCCTACTCACTGAGTACATACAAGGTCTGGAACACAGAAGTGGCAAGAAACCCATCACTTTATTTCAATCAAATGTTAAAGAATCTCATGAGTAAAACGCCTTCGCTGAAAAACCTTCAAAATGTGAGTGTTTATTCAACCTAAATATCCTCTGCACTCTTGATGGAGAGCAGCATTCATCTGCATCAACTGGCATATGTATATTTGATTGTTTGTTTTTAACTGAGCTATATCTTGAGTGTTTTATATTAGTATTACTACCCAAACCTGTCCACATATGACAAGCATTTAAATACACCAGTTGGGACTTCAGATAGAAACTTCATTTTTCGGTTGTTCTGCCTATCTTTCTTTCAGCTCCAGGATGGAGGAGGGCAATAACAGATCATCTGCTGGCATCCGGTGTGGTTTGCAGGTCTATCTTCTTGATCAGAATTGGTTTAAACGAGGCAAGCTTTTCCTAGCCTAATGTGAAAAGCTGCAGGAGGTCAAACGATTAAACCACACTGGGGAAGATGAGAGAAGCTCCGTTTCTGAGGAAGAAAAATTTCTGAGATCAGAGTGAGGAACAGCAGTCAGTACAGCACTGCGGGGGGCTGCTAACAGGATCAGAAATGCTGTGCTTGATATTCGCATCAACAGTCAAGGCAGACAGCATTGTTTCAGCCCCAATCAAATTTCTTCACCATAAAACCTGAATAAGGAAACCCTGCAGGGGACCCAAAGAAAACCACAGACCATTTGGAAGCATAAAACCAGCATACTGGATGACACCGATAAAATCTGTTATTAATAAATGTAAAATAAATATATTGTTTTGAGTATAATGAGTACATGTAAGTATGCTAGTTTCATGCAATACGTATGAAATAAGTGTAAGGGAAGCTGTGCAGCTAAGGAGATAGAAATAGAAACAGTGCACCTGCAGTAAGAAGGTATCTATCTGCAATGGACCAGAGATCCATCTTCCTTGGGTACTTTTCACCTGCCTCTGTGTATTCCACAGGACCAAGACCTTTGAGCTCCAAGTGCAGGAGGAGAGAAAGCTGCATGAGTAATGACAAGGCTCACTTCTGGACAAAATTCTTCAGCAGCAATCTTTTCCTCGTTAGACAGGATGCATTTAACAAGCTTTAGCAAGTACCACTGGCACAATGCTGAGAGGCAGCACTGGACAAGAGGAAAAGGAGTAAAAGAAAGGAACAAGGAAGAAAGCGGATTTAGGAAGTCCCTTAAAATGAGGCAGAAAGCAGGGTCAGATCGTGTGATCCAGCCCTGTAAGTTTCCAGTGCATCATTAACACTGCACCATGATCTATGTCTTTGCACATCTGGAAAAAGGCAATCTTCTCTCCACTTTATTAATAAAGCTTTAAGTATACGTGCACTTCTTACTTCCAAGATACCATGCACGTCAGATACCAGAAGGCAAATAATCAAGGTAAAATAATTTAAAATATTGATCTAAAAGTGTAATTACACTGACTGCACCAGGATCATTATCCTGATCACACAGCACTGAGACTATCTCCATACTGCCCTAGCAGGGAAGTTCAAGCTGAAACATCTCTGAAAAGCTAAAATGCCTTTAGCTATGTTATGCTAAATGTTTGATTTTTCAAGTACTTTTCAATTCAAAATAGAAAATCTGAGTTTCCTTCATATTTGAGAGAGAAGACAACCTTGGTTGCAGTGTTATGAGAATTTTTTAAAACATTAGTTGTACATATGTGGAATGAATTAATTTTTCTATAATAAAAATCTTCCTACTACTTAAAAATACAAATATGTCTATCTCTGACTCAAGAATGCTGTCTCATTTAAAATAGTGATCCTTCCCAGGGCCATCTCAGCATCACCTATTTCTTGTATGGTACCAAGCACGAGCACATCTCCGCCAGCTTCTCTGGACAGATAAGTTCAGCAACAGAGTTCTTTCTATGCTTTCATTCTTCTGATCTCTCCCTCTGCTGCATCCTGATCCAAAATATGGTCTAAAATAGAATTTAATCTATTTCCTTCTGGACAGTAATAGGCAAACAGGCCCATGGAGATCGGTTCAGACTTCTACTACTGTACATACATTAAACATTAAACACAGCCATACTCATTCTCCTAGTAGAGGTATTAAAAATGCACAGAACATTTCCAATTTGAATTCCATCATTACCCGTAGTGCTCTCAAAGGTTTTTATTTTTTCAGATACCGTGTCATTTTCCCCAAGCAACTTTTTATACCTCTCCCTCCTCCATTTCTGTCTGACATCTCCTTACTAGGTACAAAATCCTCGCAGAACAGAGAAATTCACTCACCCCAAACTTCCCCCAAGCAGGAAAACCAAAAAAAAACGCTCTGGACACTCTAAGATACAAGGGAAATTTGCTATAGTCCTTGCACTGGCCTCTAACTCCCAATTTCATTTCATAACCCCTGTCCTGGTTTGGTGGGGGCTTTAGTAGCACACACTCACAGTGCAAAGCTTACACCAAGTGGTAATTTCATAGTAAATAGTAAAATCCCATGCTCTCACAGGTAGTGCTCCCAGCATGATTCATGCCTGTTTCCATGGCAGAGAGCTACTTTCCAAAAATAGGCTTTCACCCTTGGGATCAGAAGGCTACTTGAGCAACAGTGCAATACTCAGTTGCTCAAGGGAAATCTGCTCTTCTCCAGCCCCAGGGAGCCCTTATAGGCCATCAGCATTCCCTGTATTGGAGCTGCAAAAAAGGAACACCAAAACCAAACTGCCTTACGTAGAATTTTGTGTACAAAGGAAAAAAAGCAAAACAAAGAGGCAATAAGAGGACATGTGCCTGATAGCCTGGGATGGTCCTTATAGCCACACCAATGATGGAGCAGTGCACCTCTATCAGCAGCTGAAGAGTCATCCCCATGTCATTCCCCATGTGGCCTCACTTCTGACATCATTCCCCTATGCCAATTCCCTCATTCCTTGAGGGATGCAAGGGAGCATCCTATTTTGTTGAACTTGTGGGAATTTAAAGCCTTGGAGTTCTTGCACTTTTGCAGATTTTTCCTTCCCTTTATAACACCTGTTCCTGGCCAAAGGGGCACATGCATACATATCTGTAGGTGCATACCATTATATAATGCTCATTGCTTCAGAAAACCAGATAAACCTTCCCCTCTAGCCCAAATTACAAGGTGGGTGCAAGGAATGAAGAGCATTTCTTCTCAGTCCGACTTAGTTAGATATTACATCTACCAGGGATGCAACTGTTGTTATGACCTTCTCCATTAAAATCGGTGTTCCCCATATTATCAAAATGGATACACCTAATTCAAAAAAGGAGCTATCTGAACCTGCTCTACAGATTCAGGCTGGAAGCTTGTCTACAGTAGAAGTCTACATTGCTGCTATAGATCATTAGCAAAAATCCCATTGTTTTCTTGGCAGTAACTGAGAACAGAAGGAAATATCTGATCTACTCACTCTCTAAAAGATTGCTCTAACCTGTGTTATCCTGTATTTGTAGATGCTACACATTCAGGCAATTTGCTCACATTCCTATGAAATAACTAATTTTTTTTCCATTTCTTTTACAAAGAAAATTTTTATCAGTATGAATCCTGAAGTCTTTCTGCTAAGACCCTATTATTTCTTATTCCTATATCATTATTAGAAACTGTGAATAGTTACAGAGTCTATACACTGACCCTTTACCAATTCACACCTTTATTTTTTCTTTATGTTGTTCTTAATCCAGGGACTTATTTTGCCTTTCAAATCAAAACTTCATGCCACAGGCTTACCACAAAGTCGCTCCATCAGCTCAGTGAAATGCTAGCTGCTCCTTTTGCTGTTATTCTATTTTCATGTCCAAAAATTCTAATACATTTGCAAGCCTTTTCTTTGGAATATTCCTAGGAATCAGCAGGCACTGATGATGTCAAAATATTGCTTCACAACTCCAAATCATTCAGCTGTTATTAAATACGACCAATACAAATTAAACTGTACCAGCTACTGCTGATTTCTATGGTTTCACAAGTTCACGCTACCATTGTGAACATTTGTTTTCTGGACTAATCATGAAAGCAGTTTATCTAGAACTCTGTAGTGTAATGAAGATATAAAGTTACATTTGTATTATTTAAGCACTGCACTAATGACAACACCTAACAGACACAATAAACCACAACACTTCAGTATCACATTCAAACACATAGGGAGAATTATGTGGATGATACACTTCAGAATGCAATTTTTACTTTTGCTGTTCCCATATGTGGTTGGTCTGAAACATGCTTGGAAAGGAAAATTAAGAGTGAAACACTTGCCATAACCAGGAAATCCAAGCAAGGGAAAGACTGAAAACCTGCACCTATTCCTGTCTTTTACCCACGCTGCATTCACCAACATGTCATCAGAGAATGGTGGCCCTATTAATCCGTGGGATGTTCATATCTACAAGAGGAGGGTGGAGAAAGCTCTCCCTATGCCACATTTCAGAGTGAAATCTTGCTACCCTCTGGTGATATATCTATCCTTATGTAAGTGACTCCTACCAGACTACCTGAGAAAAACAGAAGTCTCATCAGATCTGCCCAAAACCCAGACACCACAGACTCATTCCCAAGGTCACAAGCCACAAGAGAGATGCTGCCATGATCTTGCCATTGATGCCCTCACCATAGGCCACAGCAAGTGCTGCCATTTAGTTACCCACATCTGCAGCAGAGCCATGCAGGCAGAACATAAGAACCTGTGCTGAATACATGGGAAGCTTGCTGTTTGGGAGAGAGCACATCCATACTCATCCCACCAGGAGCTGAATACCAAGAGCAGAGGGACAGTTCTGTAGCAAGCACCCCAGTCAAATGCCAGTCTCAGCAACATCATCCCATCAGTGTGGTACCCCACAACATCAGTCCATGACTCCTTTGAGAGCTGAAGCAGTTAGAGGAGAGAGCAGAGGGCAGGGACTGTTTTTCAGCATAGCCGAGTACTGTCTCAGTTCCCCCAGTTGGGGATGAGGGTGCTCAAACTTGCAGATGATCCTCATGTCAAGGACATGGCCACTGCCATTGCTAATTATACACAATGTGGGCTGAGGATTCTTTGTGTTATAGCTACAAGGATATGAAAAGGAAGAATGGGAAGATGTCTGATAGATAATGTACTGTCAGGGGGCGAGACATTGCCAAAGGATACCAAACAAAATCTAGAGGTAAAGGGAAACCAATTCCAAAACAAAATACCTTTTCTATTTAAGGCAACAGAAATACCAGACATCCACTGTTTACAGCTTGTTAGTTTATATAGTTGTAATTCCAATGTGTTCTAACCTCAAATGCTTTAGTTATTTTTTTCTTGTTAGCAAGGTTAATCTGCCTGCTGACAAGCATCAAGATTTTTCAATTTTCTTTTTAAACTGTACTAACAACCTTTTTTAGGAGCTGAAGGCAATTCTGGTAAGCTTGTTTTTACAATTTTTTCTCTAATATTTCCACTGGGGAAGAGAAGTTACAATAGTCATACTCAAGGTTCAGCCAGAAAACTCTGGCATCTGGTGAGATATGGACACACAAAAGCATGGAAGAAAGAGTTCATTGACATAGCCCTTTGCTATGTTCTGTGCAGCAAGCCTTGCCTAGCTGTGTAAGCCTTACATTGCAGGTAGGTCTGTATCTCATCTATAAAGCCAGAAGTTTCAGAGAAACCACTTTTACCCTGACTTGCGGAAGTCACCTGACCCTGAACAGACCAATTCCAGTAAAATTCTCCCCCTGCAGCTTTCCCGATCATGTAGAAGAGGGAAGAGAAAGAGACCAGGAGCTCAACATCCAAGCACAGCCTTGACCAGTCATCGAGACAAGCCTACTCCAAGGTTTTAAAGTCACTGCAGAGAACCACACATGCCTCAGCAGTGCTGGAAGAGCTGCCCACCATGGCCAGTGTCCTCCCAAGCTTTCAGGGAACCTCATGAGGGTGTTGGCAATCTTGGGAAAGGCTATTTGCCACATCTATGGACAAAGACCTTAAATTGCCTCCTGTTCACCAAGACAGTGCTTTAAAGCTCTTTAACTCTTACGGTCAGTAGCCCACATCCCCCTCCTCCCACTCATACAAAGCACAGCTAGGACAGAGGACAAACATTTTTAGCTTGTGGGTCTTGGTTTTATCTTGGTTCTTAGCTCTTGTGGGAGCAGATAAAATGTCCATTAATGATACACAACTTACAAGCACTCACAAGTGTTTATCTTCTTTCAAGAGCAATGTTTTATTGACTGATTGTATCTACAGAAGTGGAATGAATGCACAAATACCATAAATCCCTCACTTAGAGGGATATTTTTTGTAAAAACAGGTAGAAATGCTTCTTCAAGAGAGGACATGTAAAATTAGGAATAAGGGAACAAAAAAGAAATGCTTTCTAAAACACAAAAAGCAGACTGGGGCTTGTGGACTTCAATTATTTTCAGATCCTGATGCAACAACAACTGTTGCTATATTGGTGTGCCTTTCAGAGCAGCAAGAGAAAGTTACATCACACAACAAACTCCAGAATATAATAGCTTCACCCTGAATTGTTAATGGAGCCATCCCTCTTAAACAAGCAATTTCATGAACAAAACTATTTTAAAATAGCTGTTTCAGAACAATTGCATCATCATTCCTAAAGTCTTACCATCATCCTCCTTGCAATCCTTCTCTGCCAGATAAAAGATGAGCCAATTATCTGACTTCTCTGCGAACACACTGCAAGGTATTCACCCTTTTACTCAAAATCTGACTCCTGCAAGATTTAAACCCCCAAAAGCCCCTAACCCATGATGCCACTGCAAGAGGAGACAGGTAACTATAGAAGTCCCATTTCCTTGTGCAGCCAGACAAAAAGGAGAAGGGACTACACTGTCCATACAGAGGGACTAACAACAGAGCCCATCCACTCCACAGGAACATCTATTACTCTCCTCATCCTGACAGGGTCACACTTGGTTCCTTGATGGCCATCAAACCTTTCCCTAATGCATGTAAATACAGGGTTAAATCAAATGTGACTTAGGATAAGATACTTCATTCATCATGTTATTTTTCACTTAGGTATGGCTACTTCTGGTTGACCATCAGTACAACACCCTGCCAGTGGGCAGGTCACAAGATCCATGCAGGAGGTGAACCCACTTGAGCAGGGGGGCTGGAAACAGCACTGATTTCAGCTGGAAGCTTCTGTGCCATCCAAAAAAGGCCATCTCGCATGGTTTGAAATTACCATGGAAACAGTGATCCTATGTAGGTCATCCCATCCCAGGACTCCTGCTACAGCTTTAGATCTCTCTCAACCTGCCATCAGAGCAACTCAGGATATGCTGCTGGAGGGGACTCATGTCTGCTGCACTTCCCTGCTGATATAGTGGGTGCAGACACCGATCACAAAGTGGTCAGTCTACTTCCATAAGCACAAGGCACCAGGACTTCTTAAATAGAAATTAGCTGCCAGCTGAGCCCAGCAACCTCCAGCTCCCTTAAACAAAACTCTTGCACCAGGTACACCGATCACCCAGAGCAAGTCTAGTCATAATAAATAAAAAGGAAGATCCTAGTATCACATTTGAGTATTTGGAGCCAAATTCAAGTAGAAGTTTGATTAAAGAAAGAAAAAAAAGGAAAAAAACTCAAATCAATAAATACATTTTTATTCCTATATGTTAACCTGAAGTTTGGGAGCTCAGATGCTCCCTTTACTGTGATGTGCAGCTTATTATATTTTGTCTAAAAACACTCTCTGAAAGTAAACCCCTGAAAGCATAACTCATAACAGGATACTTGAATAGCCAAAATTGTGCGAGTATGCTGCGTTGCTTCTCTGCCTTCAGGCCTTGCTGTGCCAGCTTGAGAAATTCAGGTCATTGTGCTAGTACTCCTCACTCTCCTCCCCGAGTCAGCCTGTAACTACCAGGCTCTCTCTTTGCAGCCTTCACATCCTGCTGAAATATGGTGATGGAGAGGGAGCATCAGTCAAAGGGAGAGGATGCAGGATGTCAGAAAGCCTGCTAGGGCAGATGGCCATGCTGCTGAACTTATTCCTACCAGTAGCTGGCAACTGAGGAGTATCCAGTTCCCAATGCTAACCCTGAAATTCTTTTATTTGCCTGAAGGGACCTCAAGCACGCACCTTCCAGACAGACACTGTGTGCCCATAAAACAAATGGGAGCAACAAGGAAAGCACTAATAAAAATAATCAAATTATCCTTCCTATGTATTGACAAAAAAAGAATACTATTTCATTGCTTAAATACTTCAGGAGTTCACGTGAGGGAATGGCTGAGAGGTGGCACATTGAGGCATCTATAAGTAATTCAGTAGCTCTCCAGATCTGCAAATAATTTTCCAAAAGGTGTGTTACAACCATCTCAGACAATATATTTTAGTTACATTAATCTTAATAATAACAAATATATTAATGATATCTTCATGTAATACAGTTTTAGGTACTTTCATATATATTATATTTAAAAATGTGCTCCACAGAGAGAAATAGTTCTAAGTAGGTATCACTTTTCAGAGAACAAAGGATTGAACCATCCCCTGGCTGGTGCTTCTGGCTGATACACCCTCCATAAGCATCAGGAACTCAGCAAGCTATACTCTGTCTACCCAAACCTCTGCAGGTGTCTCCAGTATTACAGTCTATTGCTTCACTTAAACCGCTACTGTTCAACTTCTTGTCCAGATAGTAAGAACTAGATATTGTGGTGACTATGTCAAAACAAGGAAAATGAATCCAAATGGGTTAGGAAAGCATCTGTCTGACCCAGCACCTCAAATAAGAGTTGGCTGCAGTAGCTGTATGCTTGTGAGAGAATCATACAATCATAGGGTTGGAAGGCACCTTCAAAGGCCATCTAGTCCAATCCACTTACAGTAAGCAGGGACATTCTGCTTCAGGTCGCTCAGAGCCTCATCAAGCCTGGTCTTGAATGTCTCCAGGGATGGAGCTTCCACAACCTCCCTGGGAAACCAGTTCTACAGTTCCACCATCATCACGGTGAAGAACTTCTGCCTAATGTCTAACCTAAATCTACCCTACTCTACTTTAAAACCATTTCCCCTGATCCTATTGCTACATACCCTAGCAAACAGTCCCTCCCCACCTTTCCTGTAAGCCCCCTTCGGGTACTGCTAGGCCTCTGAGGCCTCCCCACAGCCTTCTCTTCTCCAAGCTGAACAGCTCCAACTCTCCCAAGTCTCTCAGCCTCTCCTCATAGGAGAGGTGCTCCAGCCCTTGCATAATTTTTATGGCCCTCCTCTGGACATGCTCCAACAGATTGACATCCTTCTTACACTGAGGGCACCAGAGCTGGAAACAGTACTCAAGATGAGGTCTCATGAGAGCAGAATCTCCTCTCTTGAATTGCTGCCCATGGTTTTGCTGATGCAGCCCACAATACAGTGGGCTGCGAGTGCTCACTGTTGTCCAGCTTTCCTTCCATCATTACCCCCGAGTCCTTTTCTGCAGGACTGCTCTCTACCTTATCACCTCCCCGTCAGCACTGATAATGCACTTACCGGTGTTGAACTTCATGAAGTTTTGTACAGGCTCACCTCCCTGGACTGTCCAGGTCCCTACAGGTGATTTGTCAAATATCACAGAAAGTGGCTTAGCAACTACACCAGGCAATTCCCTCAGGACTCTGGGGTGCATCTCATCAGGTCTCATCAATTTATGGACATTTAGGTTCCTCAGGTGAACCTTGTTTTCACTCACAGCTGGAGGGAATTTTCCCTCCTGATGGCCATCTAATATTCCTTCAGCTTGGTTGTGAAGAGAGTGCTTGCCAGTGAAGACTGAGTCAAAGTTGGGTACCTCAGCTTTCTCCTCATCTGTTGCCACAAGTTCACCATTCTTGCTCAACAGGGGGGTACCCTCACTGCCTCAGCTTCTCCAAGGATAGATTCCACACAGAGCCTCACAAAGTTCTTCCCATCAGGTTCCTTCCTTGGTGAAGGAGGAAGAGGAATGGGCAAGCACTGGTGCATTTTCAGGCCCAGCACCATTATGCAAAAATGAGGTGCTGCAAGAATGAGCTCACAGTGCCCTGCATGAGGAGGCCATAAGGGTAGTTACAGACTTAAATTAAGGTAGTGATAAAAATACCAGAACATGCTCTATCTTTGTCTACCCCAGCTGCTCATATGGCACTGCAACAGCACTTCACTGCTTGTTAAGGGAAAAGCCTGTCTGCAGAAATACAGCATCATCCCACCTCTGTTTAAAAAGCCATAGAGCTTATACTACTTACCTTCCTCCTTCATGTATTTTCTATATCAGAGTTAAACACATGGTCCTCCTTTCAAAAAGTGCTACCTTTTCCTTTGAGAGAAACAATCGTGTATTTTCAGACCATGCTCTGCAGGGAGCAGAGTTATCTCAGGCAATGCACTTCTGCACACCACTGCCCCCCTCACCAGCTTTCCATTGATCACTTCCAACCAAAGAAAGCTCTACTAGGGATGCTTCGATACCAGCTCCACTGGAGAACAGGCAGAAGAGAGATACCTTTCCTTTGGACTAGGTTATCAGAGGAGTTAATTCCTTATTAGACATCAGAGAATCCAAGTACAGGTAGCTGACTGAGATAAAAATCCACCCATTTGATCCATGGCAAATTAACTCAGTGTGTAGTGGTTTTGGTTTGGTTTTTGGTTTACTTGTTTGCGTTTTTTTTTTCTTCAAGTTAATGATAGGGCCAAGCCCACCCAGAGAGGGATCCTGTCTGAGAGCTAGGATGGAAATGGGACATTTGGCCTGTTTGAGTCCTTGATTAAAAAAGACTTTTTAAAAAACCATGAACTTATGTGACTCTGTAGGAACATTTTCATAAATCAGAAAATGTGCTGCAGAAGGTATTTTAGCTGTGCTTAGTATGGCATGAGAAAGCACAACAGCCTATTTTATGATAAAAGTCACAAATATGAATAAAAAGTTTTTCTCTGTCAATTTGCTTTCAAGAAATTGGTCATGTCATATTCCAGTAAGCATCCCTTATGTACCTGTTCTGACAGCCTAGAAGTGGTTTAATCCTTCCCAATATCTAGAACACCAATATGAAGTGCTGCTTAATTCAATTGTAATTGCACTTGGAGTAGTTCTTTAATGCACTATTTCAACGGACAGTGCTCTCAAGGATTCAGTATTACCAAATTGCACCCTGGCAGTTGCACAAAAATTAAAACTAAAGTCAGAAAGTAATAATGAATAACATGTTTTTAAATTATTATTGAGGTACATGAGTGAGTTCTGTCAACAGCGACATGAAAACCACTTTGAGCAGTTGTAAACAGGTTCTGAGAGAAAGCTGTCCCAAAATCAGACGCATACAATTAACAGATTTCCCCAGCTGCTGTCCCTGAGGAAGACAAAGAAAAAAAATCACTCTCTTGTGCTGCAGCATTAATGACCACTTAAAACTTTACTGGACAAACACAAGACAGAGGAAAAGGGCATCCAAGGCCCTGTGAAGCTGGACCTGAAGCCATCTGCCAGAGCATGTCCTCTTTCAGTCAAGCCTGAACATCCTCAAAAGCCCCGTGGGATACAGCTGTGGTGCTTCTCACTGTGTGAAGAGGACAGTTTCAGAGATGCGGGGGAAGTGTTTCTATGCTGGGGTCAGTGCTCAGGAGCATTGCAGGAGACAAGGGTTCTCTAGAAGAACATAAAACAACACTGCTGACAGCACACTTCATCAGAAAGGAGGCAGATGACATTATAGCCCCTAACAGAAGCAGGTCCCCGGTTTCTTGATGTACACTCTAATTTAACTCATCTCCAATTTCTGACATGCACATTAACATTACAAAGAAGACTTGTCCTTCAGAGCACAGCAAAGTACCAAGCAGCCTGATGGGAGCTGAAAGCTTACTTTTTGTAGGGAAAGAGGAAGACCTGGAAGAGCAAGTGTCAAGCACAGGAAAAGCATATTTGCTTCTATTCACTGCATCTCAAAAAACTCTAGAGAAGTGAAGAACTCCAGGACAGGGTAAAATCAGTGGCATCCAGGGCAGTCAGCACAAGCACTCCTGCAAACAAGGCCCTGCAGCACAGCTGATTTCTATGCTGCTAATAAAAAATTGGAAGTCTACAACCCCTAAGAAGGAGTAGTGTCACTAATTGACATGAAATGCCTCACCTGAACACATAGACTGAGCTCTGGCCAGATTCATGCTTGCTGAGTCACCCCAACAGAGACCTCCCATGCCCAGTAGAATCTGGGCTCACAAGGATCTTCCCAGCTACTGTCCTGATCAAGACCCCAGTCTAGCTTGCTGCCAAAAGCCATTTCCTAACAGCTAAAACAAGATCTACCTGAAGATCTAGTGCAAAGATGTTGGCAGACCACATTCAATCCCATTTTGCCACTGAAAAGCCTGAGGGAGAAAAAAACCCCTATTGCTGTAGATACCCAGAGAATGGGGCCTTATTAAGCTTGGCACTCCAGTGTTTCAAGCGTGGAAAACATTAATGGTGAAATAATTGAAAAACACTAGTTTCATGCTCACTGTAGCAGAAGGGTTGGTTTGGCCAAATACTTTCAAAGAACATAAGAACTCTGCCAGAAAGCTTCCTGCTTTACAGGTGCCTTGTATTTTCCAAGGGAAAACAGGACAGAAATCTGCGTTCCTTTACCAGTCTCCAAGAGAGTCCCTTTCTCTTTGTGGAGCCTCCAGGGCTACTGGGAGGGACAGCAAGAATACTGGCCAGGAGGCAGGAGACCCAGACACAATAAAGGCTATGGTGAAGCACCCAGGCACATCCCGGCTTAGGGCATTTCCATTCCTTTCTCCCTGAAAGGGCTGCTATGAGCTCTGCAGGGGTGGTTATGAACCTGCAAGCACAGGGCCAGTATTGCAGCTACAGCTCCACCAGCACCATGTCAGACCCACAAGGACAAAACCTTTGCAAACACTTCAGGATGCTGAACAGGAAGGAACCTAAAAAGGCAAACACTGTCACCCGCCGTGGCTGTACGTGGGTGATGCTATCCCAAGCTTGCAGTAGCCCACATGTTTAGCATTTTTTCACCACCTTGAATGTAATCAAACCTCAAGAGAAGTCAAAACCTGCCATTTGTACAAACACTGAGTTTACGCACAGAGAATGTCATAAAGCAATTTCTAATTAAACTCACAAGTAGTTAGATGTGTACACAGACATCCCTGTGTTTGTGCACAGTGTCAAAGAGAGACAGAAAGACAAAGACAAACTTTGACTACAGAACCATTTGAACCAACAGGAGTTATATTAGCAGATAAATTTTCCTTAGCTTGGTATGGCCTTTTCCAAGACCAGCTTTTAACATAGAGAAGAGAGAGTGGCTGTGACCTGATAAGTCAATTAAACCTGTATATTTTATTAGTTCTCTGAAGGGTGGAATGTTTTTACTACTAGGGATATAGCATTCAGTGTGTCAGACCCACTTCTAGCATTTCAGGGCTTAAACAGGAAAAACTGGAGCTCAGAGATCCAAATTCTGAACAGCTAAATGCAGAGAAGCCCTGGAAAATCTAAAGTGAGAAGGGTCCCAAAGTCCTTGAAGGGTTTGCCATTCCAGGGCAAACGCAGGGATGGGGAGCAAGGCCAGATGGGTCTTGCAGTTTGTTTCAATTCATGCACTTGGGAGGTGGAGATGGGATTTGTGCTGTACAGGAGGTGCCACTAGATCCTGATCCTGTGCTTCATGGAAACACATCTTTAACTTAACAAATACGGGAGAGAGATAGGAATTCCCAGAAAGACAATTTAAGATTATTGTGCTGAAAGCAGTCCCATGACACTCATTCCCTAACCCTTCTTCTCCACTGCTTTTTTCCCTATGCCATCTCCAGCCAAAGGAGATCCCTATTTAACCTATTGGTGCTCTTCCAGGATTTCTTCAGACAGCGTGGGAGTCTGCTAACAAGTCCAAATGATTAGAATTACCCAACGTTACATTTGTTATGTGAGCGTGAGGATCAGATCACTCCTATTTTTATCAGATATTCTTCCTTCAACTTCTACTTTTGTCTTTAAGATCAAAGCAAATGCCACCCCAGCTCTCCAGCAAAGGCAGCTCAAGCTAAATCTAATTTCAAGTTTTGTCTGCCACTTCCCCGTGGACCCTCGCGCTCCTACACTCCCATTTTCATGCTGGTACACAACAAATCACAACTTCAAAGAAAAGCTGCTGTACAACAGATACCTCTTCGGTTGTTCCCATGAGGCCACGAACGCACTTGGCGGGATGCTCCCAGATGCGCTGTCCCCCCTAGTTCTCCTTTCTCTTGGAGAAGAGACTAAGGAGCGGTTCTGCCGCCGCCTGGTGCCAAGAGGGGAAAAAGCTCAGCACATCCTTGCTGGGATGAACTGGGATTGCAAGCGTGCCCTCCGACTGGGAGTGCGGAGAGGAGGAAGGAGGGGAAAAAAAAAAAAAAAAAAAAGCACCGCAAAACCTTCTCCCCAAACCACAAAAGCCCTGGCAAACTTAAAGCCGCCATAAGCTTAAATCAGCTACATTTTGATCCTAATATGCTGCTTTGAGTTGTCATGATGAAGCAGCATTCATTAATGTTCAGGATCTTAGGAAAATTTTGGGAGAAAGACCAATTAGTACAAGCATACAGTCACATTACAGCAACCAACTGCATTATCATTCTGACAAAAAAAAACCCCAAAAAACAAGAAACCCCAAAGCCTCATCAAGTTAAACTAACATAGCTTTGAAAAACAAAGTGTTAATGAACTTGGAGGAACAATAGTTAGCAAGTGATCAAGGACAGTTCTCACCAGTAAAACGATTTTTTGCTTGCCAGTCAGGCAGCCAAGTTAACAAGGTGAACAAACACATAAAAACTAAGGGCCAAAACTTACCAGCTGGAGCAGAGCATTGCAGTAACAGGACTGACCCCAGGCACTTCATACAAGCACCCACTCCCACAAGATCCCTAATGGAGCAGCCCCTTGGCAAGTTCCCTCTTATACTCGTCAGCCAGGTGAGTCTCATCTTTCCCATGCAAGAGGACTGGTGGTAAAAGCCCAATTGCACTCATTGTCCCCAGCTGTACTTGCAGACTCTCACCTCCAACTGCTTCCACTCCTCATCAAGCCCATTCCCTCACCAGAAGGATTGACTTGGGCCCCAATGCCCCTGACCACCCGTGCATTACCACAAAATCCAGACCATTCAGGTCTCCCCTAGCAGTGTCACAGGGCATGCTCCATTCAGTCACTCTTCCCCTCACCAGGCAAAATGGTAAAGGAGAATGATAACAGTGATAGAGATGGTTAAAGACTGAAGTTTCTGACCACGGGGTGTGCAGGGAAGAAAGAATTTCCATCTGACTGGTCCAAGGCTGACTAGCTGTTCTGTTCACAGCTGGAAAGGCCAGATGTGGCCAGAGCAGCAGTAACTGCCCAGTCTTCAGTCAACAGCAGCCTTGTTTAAGGCCTGATTCATAGCCCTGGTGGTTATTGTGGCAAGCTTTCACTTTTTGCTAATTTTTAGGAATTGCAGATCACCCTGATGGGCAGAGTCCCCAGCTACAGTACCAAGCCCTGGGGCAGCAATCCCTGTCCTCCACATATCCCCCTCTCCACCAAAGGGCAAACTGCCTGACTGCCCTGGGATCCAGGAACCAGATCACATGAGTGGACATAAAGGCTTCTTCCACCCCAAGAACTTGGAAAGCATAGGCTCCTTTTCCCCATGAAATATAAAAAACATTGAGAAGTGTATTTATGCTGCTTCTGCTTCACTGTCAATAGATTATTTACTACAAAATACCCTGCCAAGACATTCAAATATTAAAACACAGAGGGGGTGGTAGTTATCTCTACAGATTTGTCTTCTAGCTTCTAGTTTCACTACATTACAT
>VZTY01023679.1:0-17275 GCA_013400935.1 Turnix velox | reverse complement strand
TCCCTGACATTCTGTGAATGCTGGGTAAAACTTCAGCTGTGACACTGGACTCTTTAGCAAAACTACAGAGGCCAACAGACTACTATGCAAGTAGGTCTTTAATAGATCCTCTCTCCTCTTGAAGAGCTGCAAAAAAGCAGGCAGTTCTCAGGAAAAGGTTTTGTTCTTCCAAGGACCTTAAGAATCTCTGTTCTAATTAAGCTTTTCTTGTAGTCAAAAGCATTTTGCATTAAATTAGTTATGCCATTATTTTATTAGAACATCAGAAGTCTCTGTCGAGATCTCATTAGCAGAGGATTTTTATAAATCTGGTGGAATATATGGAAACAGAAATGCTCTTGCACACATGATTGTCTCACCAGAGTGCCCTAATGAATGACTTTATTCTTTAGATAGTCCTCTTGAGCATGTATATTCTCATATAAAACTCTGTTGTTTATAGTTGGAATAAATGTTTATGAGGTTGTAAACAACTTTGTGCCTGAGCTTCCAAAAGGGATAAAGATTTGTCATCATGTTTTGGTTTATGTCTTCACTTGAATGAGATGAAATTCATGAATGTCTAAATATGTACATAAAATAATCTTGGACTGTATTAGTTATTTATTCCTTCTACAAGTTCCTTTCTAATTAACCAAAGTAACACCCACAACTTCCTAGCAGCACAACCTACTATCCATTTAACATCAGATTTTCCAGTTTCCATTCTCAAATGTTCCTCCAGAGCAGTTCATTCTTTTCTTTCCTATCTGTTTTGAAAGCTGATACTCTATTTGTGTATGAAAGATACTATGTTATATTTCAAGGGTGTTTGCCAAGATATTAAAATACTTCATGAAGAAAATGCCAGTGTCTTCTAAATCTTCATTGCTTCGGTGATGGTTCTAATTCTTTTCTTAAAAATATATGAGGCAATAATGTGGAATCCAGATTGTAACTGGTTTTCCATTTCTTTAAGCACTGAACAATTTGATTCCTTCAGGCCCTTGGCTAAACTTTGAGTATCCATAATTTCCCAGGAAATTTCCTGGTATTTTCCGGGGAATTTCCCAGGATTTTTCCTGGTATTTTCAAGGAATTGCATGCCATATGCTTTAAGTGTTTATGATTCCTGCATTAGCCACAGCTTTTCTGACATTTTTTGCAAGTCTCTTTTGCAATTGAGCATGTATAACTTGGCACACAAAGTATTCACACTTCTCTGTTATTAGCTTTTATCTGATATCTATTGTTAACATCTTAATAGATACTCTTGGCAAAATAATGAAGAAAAGATGTCTTATTTGCTCAAGTGTTGTGCTGGCAATGGTGCTTTTATAGCTGGGCTAAATGCTGGGTCAGAGTTGTTATAGGAAAATACTCCGCAGACTTAACAAGGAATTCACCAACAGCAGGAAAGTGACCCAGTTCATGCTGTGATTACCCTGCAAGGAATCAGGTACCTTTGTAGATGGAACACCCAGAGTATCAGTGCCTGTCACAGGATAACAGCATGAATGTGCAAGGTATGGTATAGAATCATAGAATAGTTTGGGTTGGAAGGGACCTTAAAGATCATCAAGTTCCAACCCCCCCTGCCATAGGCAGGGACACCTCCCACTAGATCAGGCTGCTCAGTGCCTTGTTCAGCCTGGCCTTAAATACCTCCAGAGAGGGGGCATCCACAACCTCTCTGGGCAACCTGTTCCAGTGTTTCACCACCCTCACTGTAAAGAATTTCTTTCTTTTTATATCCAGCCTGAATCTACCCCCTTCCAATTTACATCCATTGTTTCTACTCCTCCCATCACATATCTTGTTAAAAAGTCCTACCTCTGCCTTTCTGTAGGCCCCCCTCAGGTATTGATAAGTTACTATGAGGTCCCCCCTGAGCCTTCTCTTCTCCAGGCTGAACAACCTCAACTCCTTCAGCCTGTCTTCATAAGGNCACACTGTTGGCTCATGTTGAATTTGTCATCAACTGACACCCCCAGGTCTTTCTCTTCAGAGCTGCACTCAAGCCACTCTCCACCCAGCCTGTATCTGTTCTTGCTTTGACCCAGGTGCAGGACCTTGCACTTGGCCTTGTTGAACTTTATGAGGTATAATTGGTAGCTCTGCATTTTTTGCGTTTTATTTTCAAGAAATTCTTCAAGTATCTTTCTCAGCCTACAGCTCTTGTGCTGAGCTTCTTTTCTGGGTGTCTTGCTGGTTCTAATGGTCCTCTCATATCTAACAAAGTAAATAAACAAATTAATAACCTTCCTACCAGCAGTCTTTAGCTGTCATTGCCATCTCCCCATTTTACTTTCCTCTTCAGCTCCAGCATGACTTCATTCAAAAAAAGCATAAATTATCCATTTAGCTGGTTTCATGCACAGTGTAGAGTCTGTCATACTGCACAAAACCAAAAGAACAAATGGAATACCCAGACTGTCTTTAATCAGAAGCTATTGAATTCATGCTGAATTTTAAAAAAAAAAGCAAAACCAAAAATAGCCATGTATTTGAAAGGATGTATTCATCTGGAGTGTAATAATCCTGCTAACCACCAGGCAGGAGCTCATTTAGCTCTCACAGTGCATAGGTCTCATGTTTAGAAAAAGAGAAAAATATAAAGAACCACAGGGTGAATTCATATTCTTTCCATAAAGGACTTGTTTATCTGTTCTATGTGCATTGTAGATCTCAAATCCAGGAAGTTGCTGCTTCTGCTGTACACTATAAAATATAAAATGTATTGGTATTGTAGAATATGGACACTGCAGTCTGGTACATAGTACCTTAAGGCTGCTTTTCACAATCTTTTGTTGTACTTCATCAGGAAAAACGAAAATGTAACAATATCATCAATCCCAAAGTACACTAGAAACTGGTAAAAACATGGAGCAGGCACTGGGGTTATTGTAAGGATTTCTTTTGACTGAAATTGTCCACCTAATTTCAGAGAACACTGCATTGAGCCTGTAGTTAGTCCATTATTTCAACTAGTATCAGTGAATATAGATGATGCACAGGGACTGGAAAACATTGTTTTGATTTACATGAAGTTGAAGATCCAGAAATGAAACTATGAGTTTTGTGATTAAGTATCACGAAGTGCTTTTTCCCTTTCTTGTGCAGAAAATGTCAGAGATAGGAAAAATATGTTTATTCCCAATGTTATCTGAGTGTTCTCTCGGTGTACAGGTAAATTTGCAAATAATGCTGCAGGATACCTGGCTGAACTTCTGCTAAATGCCTGGGTTTGCCTCTCTGAAGAGCACTTAGCAAGTTTGCTAGTGGTTTTTAAACTGATTTATCTGGATAGCATCTTCAGGACCATATACACCAACAACATGCATATTGATGCAGTTTGAAACTATTGCCACTGAAAAATATTCTCAGGAATCTGGAATTCATTCCTTCTGCAATTATTTTTATAGGGATACATGCCAAAAATTACTGGGATTACAAAATACATGACAAAAACTGGTGGGATTACACATTTAGAAAGAGGGGAAAAAAACCCTTTTCATTACTCCTGGCAAGAAGGAGTTTATGCCATTGTGGTGTATGTTGTTGTTATCAGAGGTATGATAAACACTTAAAGCTCCCTGCTTTGTAGCACATCTAAAATCACTTTACTCGAAAATAATGTTTATTATTCTCTTCAGCTGGGAATTCAGTAGATCAAGACAAATGTGGTGTTTCTCTGCTTAATGCAGTTAGCAATTTGACAAGATAGGTATAATTTCCAATACGTTTCAGTTCCTCACAGCCATGGTGTCCCAGAGTAATTTGGCAAACAAACAGAGGAACTAATTAAACATTGTTGAATTTTTCTAAGGCAAAATGTATACAAGGTCACACCAAGGGCTCAGCTGAAGTTTATTAAAGATTAGCAGTCTGTTTCTGCAGGAGGGATCCCTCCAGCTACCCTAATGTATGACAGCCTGGTGCACCACTTCCCACAGCAAGCTGTTGTGCAGAGCAGAATTAGAGAACAAATTTTCAGCAGAGTGTCTAATAAAAGAGCTCTATATAGTGAAGATTTTCTTTCTTCTTTCAATGTTTTGTTGTATTTGGAACAAATAAACACAATAAGGTCCTGTTTGCTTCCATACATTTGGAAAATGATCATTATGCAAAGAGCCAGGTTGTTGCTGTGCCTTTCGTTTACACTATAAATCTTTGTGGCAAAGGGTTTTTTGCTTTTGTATTTGCCTCATACAATAGGACACAATCCTGAAATTTAAATGCAGACCAGCCAAATAATTGCACAGCTGTTTGGAAAGTGCTGTGCCATGTTTGCCCTTAACTTGCAATTAAAAAAATGCAACAACATAAATATTTATAAGTCACCTGTAAGTTTTGAGCCCGGGTGATGGGACATTAATGTCCATAAATGTGGAAAGGGTGAGTGTCAGGAGGATGAAGCCAGGCTCCTCTTAGTCACTTCCAGTGATAGGACTCAGGGCAATGAGTGCAAACTGGAACACAGGAGGTTCCACAGAAATAGAAGAAGGAACTTTCCCAGTGAGGGTGAGAGAAGAGTGTCCTGGGCTGCCCAGAGAGGGTTTGGGGTCTCCTTCTTTGGAGACATTCAAGCCCCACCTGGATGCCTTCTTGTGTGGGTGTTCCTGCTCTGGGTATGGCAGGGGGGTTGGAACTTGATGATCTGTAAGGTCCCTTCCAACCCAAAATATTCTATGATTCTGTGAAAGCTGTGCATAGTTAGGTATTGGTCCATGCAGGGACTCCTGCTCTCCTGACCATCAAATAGACAGGAACACCACTCATGCTATTATCCTTGCAATGCTGCCAAAGACTGTAAAATACACATTATTTACTACAAATTACAGATTATTTACTGTGAAGGGTTCTTGCAAATGTGTTTGTGGTACTGAGCACAGAAAGCCTTTCTGAGTCTTTCCTGTCATAGTTCTGAGGTTTCTGACAAATATTCGTATCCCTGTGCTGGCAAGTGAATAAAATTGTCTCTTTTCCTATCATGCACAACTATAAGGAGTTAGGAATAGAAAAAAATACTGACAAGTAGCAGAGTTGGACAGAGACTGTGAAGATTCAGTGCTTCCAAGTACTAGAAATATTTTCAAGCTAAGCACCTTGTACACAAACAAGCCTTATACATTAGAATTATGGATTTGAATGCTGAGATTTTAATAGATGCATATAAATTCCTAGTTATTCTTCTACCTATACAACTTTCCAACTCTGAGGTTCTTCCAGAATGAATAATTCTGTATTTTTTTTCCTAGTAATACAAGTCTGGAATGAACACTGCCTGAATTGACCATTTTTACATAGCAATTCCATGTTACATGTTATTTCTCATTCCCCAAGCTCATCTAAGTGGCAATTCAAAAGTAGGTTGGTGCTATAAAATTAACACAGCCCTTATTCATTGTAAAGATTCCTTCCATGTCTAAATCTATAACCTTGGGTGGTGTGTACTCAGTTAAAAGTAAAAAAAACTCATTCAAAGGCTATTCATGCAAACAGCACCTAATTCCTCTCCAGAAACATAGCAAATCATAGCACTATTATGTAACATACCATTGAAAATGTAAAGACTGCATTAAAGTATCAACATGAGTCAACATGGTTCCTCTGTGAAACAGAAAAAGGAATGAGCTGCAAAGGAGCTTCTTTAAAAAATAAATAAATCAATCTGTCACATAGCTCAGATATCTGTAAGCTGTACCAACTATCATAGAATCATAGAATAGTTTGGGTTGGAAGGGACCTTAAAGATCATCGAGTTCCAACCCCCCTGCCATAGGCAGGGACACCTCCCACTACCTCAGGCTGCTCAGTGCCATGTCCAGCCTGGTCTTGAACACCTCCAGAAATGGGGCATCCACAACCTCTGTGGGCAACCTGTTCCAGTGTTTGACCACCCTCACTGTAAAGANTCCTTCAGCCTGTCTTCATAGGGCAGTTGCTCCAGCCCTTTGACCATCTTCGTGGCCCTCCTCTGGACCCGCTCCAACAGCTCAATGTCCTTCTTATGTTGAGGGCTCCAGAACTGGACGCAATACTCCAGGTGGGGTCTCACCAGAGCCGAGTAGAGGGGCAAAATCACCTCTCTTGACCTAGTGGTCACACTCCTCTTGATGCAACCCAGGATTTGGTTGGCCTTCTTGGCTGCAAGTTCACAATGTTGGCTCGTGTTGAGTTTGTCATCAACTGACACCCCCAAGTCTTCCTCTTCAGAGCTGCACTCAAGCCACTCTCTATCCAGCCTGTATCTGTGCTTGGGAAGTTGAATTTATTACTCCAGATGGAGTAGTTACTCAGAATTTAATACTCTTTTTAACAGCAAATTGATGAATGATGCAAGATGCTCTCATAAGATCAAAGAAAGTCAGGATCAGTCCAGACTCTGGAGAGGGAGCTCCTGTAATTTCTAGGTTACCTACAGATGAGGCAGCACTGACTTGTGTGTACTGGGCATGGTTACTTACAACCTACTCCTTTTGTATTTTCTGTTCAACAGTGACAATTGATTGCACTTATAAATATGCACAGTGCAAGTATCTCTTGCTGGGTTTGATCCTGCAAGATCTAAAAGTATCATGTTTTTTCATTATGGAATTCAAAGATTATTTTTTCGTATGTTACCATGGTAACAAAATGGGAAGTGGGTTCCTATTTTCATTTTACATTAATAAAAGGCTAAATATTGTAAGCAGTAGCAAGTGTGTCCTATTGATGCTGTATAACAAGAGGTGTTGAATTTCTGTAAAAATATGACTTGGATGTTTATCCTTTGTTTTAAGTCTTGAATCACTCTGTGAATATAAAGACAAAATTTATTAAAAGCAATAACTCTACTTTAAAAACAAGAGAAAAACTGCATATAATCTATAAGATTCTTGTATGTAGAATTCAATTTTCACACCCTGATGGGTGTTTAACTAGTAATGACCTCCAAGTCTAAACCTGCACATTACAAACACTGCAGTGCTTACAGAAGGTTGTAAAGGGTGGCAGAAGTATTAATAGCATCTACTCAGTTCCTCCAGGGTGGAAGAGTAAAAGAGGCAATAACTATTGATTATTCCATTAAACAGGGAATTGCTTTAACCATTTGAAAGATCTCAGGTCCTCTGGGCTGAGAGAACAAGAACAGGTATAGAAAGGAAATGGTTCTGGGTGAGATTTTTTCAAGAGCAATGATGTTGTGGAGGGGATAGTAACTGCTGTACTTGATGTAAGAGTCAACCTGAATACATGCAATTAGTGATCATGGTTTGTTCTTTTCTCCATTTTTTGAAGTAGTTAGTTGGTATCTTACAGGAATACCACACTTAATATATGGTACAGTGCAGAGCTCTTGGAGCAAACACACTAGGGACTGTAAGAGAAGAGGGTGGAACCTTCCTTATTAACATATTAACTCCTGGTACTGTAGGACAGACATAGCAATAGTAGAACTGGCAAGAAATTTTCTAGAAAACCCGTTTTTCCTTAAAGAGGTTCATTTATGTAATGTACCCATTCCAGTATGACTTTCATGAGAAAAGATTCCTCATCTCCATTCTCAGCCACCTAGTGAAAACTGGGATGCAAGAGAAATGGAGAAAGCAAAACATACTATAGAATTACCAGTAGCTATTTAGTTGCCTAGAAAAATCAGTGGGAAAGTGGGATTCAGTGAGACTAAATTAAAGAGCTACTGTGATTCTAAAGTGGAGTTCTGGGTTTTTTAGTTTCATCTTGAAGCAAAATAGCAACTGTTTGAAATCTTTGAGTGCTATAAAACAAGATAGTGATTATATCTGCAGCCCTACAGAGCATCTCCTGGCTATCTTACACGTGACGATAGCTGATAAGCAAATTGAGTGCAGAACAGACAGGTTGGAGTTAAGCTGTGTGCTGAGGATACAGAACTGGACCATGGATTTGAAATAAGGAAAGAAGATCAGACAGAATATTCAATTCATAATGAAGGGTATAAGGAAACCTCCTCATGTATGTGCCACATCCTAAAGAACAAGACTAACTCATAGAAGGGCAGAAAAGTCTGTGTTTTTAGTTTCTAATTTAAATGAGGAATTCAGAATCAGGAATTTAGTCCATTACACATTTCTGGTCAAGTTGACCAAAGATAATGGCCAAATGACAGAACCTATTTCCTTTTCAGTATTTAACTTTTCAGTTAAGACTCTTCTAATCAATTGGCCCTTCTAAAATTAACAGCATATTTTTCAGAGAGTGGCTGCTTCTAGGTGCTAAAGAGACCATCATCATATTTAGTGGCCAGCCCTGCCCAAACCACTACACCAAAGCAGAGGAACACCAGGGATAACTGATTCTGGTTTTGCAACCCCTGTGAGCATTTTCAGTCCTCATTCATGAATGTGGCTATTGAATATTCTTATCTTTAAAACAAACTGGAGTGTATTAAAGTGATATAGAATCACTGAAAATTTAGGTTCAGAGGGAGATGAATAGGTAACCTGGTTCAACTTTCTACTCAAAGTAGGGCTTACCTCTCATTTTATGTAACTTGTAACTGATTGATGAGCTGAACTTCTGGTAATCCTGTCTTGGTTATATAAAAAAATTTAAAGAAAACATAACATCTCCTATATACTAAACTCTTTCCCATGCCATGTCTAGGAACAGCATAGCCAGAAACATCTACTATCCCAGACTCTTCCCTATGCCATGTCTAGGAACAGCATAGCCAGAAACATCTACTATCCCAGACTCTTCCCTATGCCATGTCTAGGAACAGCATAGCCTTGATTTGCTGAAGCTTTGCTTGTGTCTTTTGTTGTATGAGGAAGACATGCCTGTGCTGTTAGCAGACAGCCCAGGTGCTCTGGGAATTGCCAGAATCCCTGTACTGAATTCTGCTCAGTTTGCACAAAGGTCTGTAGATCTTTGAGGATGCTACTGCATCCCCAGGGGTCAGATATTCTGCAGGGAGTAAATTCAACATATTTATAGACTCCAAGTGTCTGATTGCTTTAACCATATCATCCCTGAAACAGAACAGTAATAATCTTAACAATTGCCTTCTGCAAATATAAAATTTCCAGAAATAAACTGCCAAATAAGATGAGTTTTAGTTTTAAATATTGAGATACACTAGGAATTGGAATCAAGCAAATGAGGGGAGATATCTTATGGATTTATCAGACCATATTCCTTGGTGTTGAGTACAGTCTTCTCAGGCTCTTTTAGTCTGCTTGTGAGGAGAGAAAGTATCCCTTACATTCTGTAATTCTGTGATTGTAATATACTCTTCATTGCACAGAAGACTCCACTCGACTGTAGCTATAGAGTGGGATTCAGTAGGAGGTTGACAGCTGCTTTTTGGGTGGTGCAAGTGTTTGTCCTGTGCATTTGAGGCAACATAAGGTATATTTTGTCCTTTGCATGTTTGGTATCTTCACATGGATATCTGATGCTTCTCATGGAGAGCTATTTATGGCCAACTGAGTTTAGGTCTTAGGAGGTAGGCAGTTGAATACCTCTCTCATCATTGATGAGATCTTCATTGACTATAATATTCCTACACATGGCATGAATGCAGAAAATTATACTTACTTTCCTTAATCTTAAAACTAGTCTTACAAAAAAGTGATTCAAAAGGTCTAAATAATAAACAAAAAAAGTAGATTGAACAGATTTTATGTTAGCTGACCTGGAGAAATATCTGGAATCGCTACTGCATAATATGAGAGTCACAATATGGTGTTTGAGTTGGTGGAGTATGAACTGAGGAAGTGACTGTATCTTTGCAAGAATGTCATAATATTTAACTTTTATCCAGGAAATAGAAGATCTGGTTTCTAGATTCTTAAAGCCAAATGCTCCAAGTTATAAGGAATCACTACATTACTGATAAAAAATGGAGTTATTAAGATGTTTCAAACGTTCATAATGGGAGTACCTAGAACTCTTCCATTTACAAATGGAGTATTGAGACTTATTTAATGGTTTCAGTCACAGTGGGAGGGACAGCATGGTCACAATAAACTGGACTGTTAGGAAATTAGGTCAAATTGAGATGCTTCCCTGCTAACATGTCAACTTCTGGTAGCTAAAGCCGAGTCACTTCTCAGCATGTATGAAATATTGTCTGTCAGCATTTATGGAGTTCTGTCATCCAGACATGACAATAGAGGCAATAACTAAATAAAAGCACATTCTACAGTTTGACAGCCTGGTGAGCAGGTGATTTGAATCCCTCATTCCCTTAAGCCTAACCATTTATCAAGTCCACCTATGGTGTTGAGCCAGCAATGTGAATGTAACCTGAATGTATTTACTTACAGATCTTGTACTTAGTAAATGCTTAAAAGGTCATGAAGCAAATTAATTGAAGAAAAGATTGTGTTTTGAGCCACAGAAACTACACATCAAACTTCTGTATTATCTCTGAATGCCTGGTGTCACTGGGGGGATCTTTCTATGTAGCATGAAAATAATAGCACTAGGATCCATTTTGAATAGTTAGAATAAATAATATGAATCCAATAAGCATCTGGCATAATTATAAACGTGCACCTCATATACCTCTGCCAGCTTCAACAATGCAGCTGTATGATTTTGAAAGACATCCTTGCAAGGTGGATTTGTTAAATAATGTCTTGTAAAATTTATTTTGTAAATTTTCCAAAACTAGCATAAAGATTCGTGTTCCGTTTAGTTCATGTGTTTGACAGGGTGTCTTTCTTATTATAATTAGGCACCACAAGACCACATAAGGAGGGGGAAGTCCCTGGTGTGGACTACATTTTCATCACTGTTGAAGATTTTATGGAATTGGAGAAAAGTGGTGCTCTCTTAGAAAGTGGAACATATGAAGGTAAGCACGCTTTTACTGCTAAATTCCTCTCATGTTTTACATTATGCTTTTTTCTAATTTGATGGATTTGTGCTGGGACATCCTACTACAAGTATGTTATCACTACTATTATCAGAAATTTGTGAAGAGCCACATGGCAGTTGCGAACATATTTTCCTATGTAAAAGCTAAATGCAAATGAACTCATTGTGATTTTAGTGTATTATGGTGGTAAACAGAAACAGGCAAACATATTGCACTTACAGAATGGAAACAGCAGCTCTTTATGCCAAATGCTTGAGGAGGTTTCCACAAAATTTCAAGAAACAATTGCTTTTCTAATGCAGGACAAACAAAATCTATTACAGAAATCAGTTGTAAGGCTGTCATTTTTCCTTAGCATGTGTGATCTTGTGAATACCTATCTGCATCAGAGGTTGAAAACTCACAATTTAAGTAAAATGGGAAGGATTTGCTATGCCATGTCTCATGGGCTTTGTAAAGTTATTGAAAAGAACTCATTAATTTTGTAATATGACAGAGGGAGAGGATCTGTCCTAATGACTGTATTAGAAAATTAATGTATGTGGGCCAAAGAGCCAGCAGCCTATTCCAGAACAGTGCTTTCCAGGAGAAGTGAGAATTCATCTTATTTTAAACCTGTCCCAAAAACATAGATATACTGAAAGTGAAGCTACTATAAATGGAAGGGCAGTCACATGGCAGGGTGTTTTAATAAAAGCAGAATGATGCTATACTATTTTAAATCAGATGCTTCTTAGAAATACACTAGTATTTCAGATAACTCAGTAATGAATAGGTGTTTTCTCTGTAATCTCCAAAATTACAGGGAACACCCTTTGTATGAAAAATATGACACACGAGTAGGAGAATCTCTCTGAATAGAGCCATTTACAGGAAGCAGCCCCATATTTTTACTTTAGAGCAGTACAAGCAATGAAGACATTTTTGTCCTGACTTTGTCCCTTGTCAAGGAAAGCATCTGAAGATAAATAAGAAGCTATTCACCCCAAAGAAAATCATTAGCTGTGTTATAAATAGCAGGAAAGAAGGTAATCCTTTCTCACCTAATCAGTGCAAAGTACCCACTGGAAAGCAAATAAATTTTCATAAAGAGTTACATCAATACAGAGCTTGTGAGAAACATTTGCATTAAAGAAGGTCAAATAAAGGAAAAAATGTTGTCTTTTCCTTTCTACTTTTTCCCTGAGACCTAATGGTAGAGGTTTCCTAAACAGTTAATAACAAGTGCAACACCTCAATTTTAGATTTATCAGTAATTCATTTAATAAAAGCTCTCTTAAGTATCTTTTTGTTACCTTAGGTGTTTGAAACTAACAAAGTAGCTTAAGTGTAGAGCAAGTCTGTCATTGCTTGACCGTGTAATTTCATTAGTTTGTAGCAAGTTTGCAGAGATTGAACTGCTAGGTTAAATTAATTCACAGTGTGCTTCTGTCCCTCGAGGGATACTGAGAGGTGTCTTTTAATACCAGCTGCCAGAGCTGAGTGGACAGCAAGGTGAAATATTGGTTGGGGAAGTCTGGGTAGCTCCTTAAACCAGCTGAGGACTGAGGTGAGGAGAGGTCCAAAGTTGTGACTATACAGAGCCTGTCACACTGTTCACTGATCACAGCTGACAAGTTCACTGAAGCCAAAAAGTAAGAAAGTAAATGCAAAACAAAATAAACTCAGCAGAACAGCTTCTGTATAAATTCTGTCTTTTATTCCCCACATTTGCCAATCACCAGATGTGCATTCTGATAAATAACAGATATTACCTGCCAATGTATTATGTCAAATAATAGATAACACATTAGAAAATATTCCTAGTTTATAGACACTGTTTTTCCTGTTCCCAAAGTCTTCTGGACGTGACCTTGCAAAATTATACCCTCAGTTTCCTGATTAATACCTCATGACTGTAGTACCTTCCTGAGGGAAGGATTTTGCTAATCATTCCATCACAAGTTTTCCTGAGCACATTAAGTCCACAGTGATTAAATTTACCAGTGACAACTATACCAACCACAACAAAGACATTTTGAATTACTCCACTAAAATAAGATTACATTTGAATCCTTCTATGCATCATGCATGTTCTGTAAGGTGAGGTTTCTCAACTTATCAACACTGGTTGCTGTATCTCTGAAACAAATCAGACTTATTTTTAACAGTTCTCAATGTTTATAGATTGGTATGCCTTTTTTTTTTCTCCAATAAGTCATTCCATATTTAGTTTCTGTGGTTTAGCAGAGTCAGTGTATGTTGTTCAACCAGGGCCATTATGTACCAGTTTGTCTCTTCCAGAAATATTTTGAAGAAGGAATTTCCATTTAATTGAAATCGAAGGAAAAGTTCTGTGCAGCAGAATCAGAAATATGCAGATAAACCTAGAAGGAGGAGGCCAAGTGGAATCCTGCCTGACACTCTTTGTATTGTTCATTGTAGTATTCAGTAGTGTTGTGAGAAAGGGTATTTTCTAATAATAATGAGATAGG
This sequence comes from Turnix velox, assembly GCA_013400935.1. Taxonomy (NCBI): domain Eukaryota; kingdom Metazoa; phylum Chordata; class Aves; order Charadriiformes; family Turnicidae; genus Turnix; species Turnix velox. The sequence goes on along the minus strand of VZTY01023679.1, from coordinate 3,967 downwards.
CAGTGAAAATAACCAGAAACTTTTTGTTCTGGTGCAAGGAAATAAAAGTTGTGATTCCAGCCTGGGCTGTGCATAATGTAAAAGTGAGACCAGTATATATTTTTAGAAAGTATGATTCTATACCTCTTCCTTTTTTTTTTTTTTTATACACACATTCTTTTTTGAGTTTTAAAATAGATTTGTAAGTTGTAAAAGCTTCAGAATTAAAAATAGGATGCTCTGTGACCTCCTTACTACTCAAGCTTTGAATACACCTTTCATTGTCTACAACTTTTGTCACTACTGTGAATGACTGTAGTACTCCAAATTGCTGTAGGAAAGGAATAGCATGCTCATGACAAAACTCAGCAGATCTCTTTTTTTTGATCAGTTTTTCAAATGTAAAAATATTTTTCTTCAAATCCATTACTGGTTTAATGTTTTTTTATTTATACCTTTTTGAACTACTACTGGAAAGACCTGGCTATTTTTATACATATTCATTATTTTAAATACACAGAATGTTACATAGATTGTTGCTGCACTTCTTACAGCCTCCCTGTGCTAAAGTTTCATGGTAATGTATGCGACACTAATCAATGCAGAATGAGAGAAAGAGAGACACTGAGTTCTTAATTTGTAACAAAGTTTCTGTGAAATGGTCCAACCCATTGCTATTTGGGGCAGGGAGAATTTTCCTGAAGGAGGCCAAATTCCTATATTTGTTTAACAGGACAGACAAATCCTAATGGTTTCACTTTGTTTCTTGTTAGCAATTCAGATTTATCCCATAGTTGTTTCTTCACTGGACATAAAACTTTTTTACAACACATATACTTAGGTAATGTAAAATAACCATAGTTCTGTATCAGAGGAGGAAGTGTGCAGGGTGACAGCCACCTGCCTCTGTTATGGAGACTATGGGGGTAGATTTAGACTTGACATAAGAAAGAAATTCTTTACCGTGAGGGTGGTGAAACACTGGAACAGGTTGCCCAGAGTGGTTGTGGATGACCCCTCTCTGGAGATGTTCAAGACCAGGCTGGACAAGGCACTGAGCATCCTGATCTAGTGGGAGGTGTCCCTGCCTATGGCAGGGGGGTTGGAACTCAATGATTATCTTTAAGGTCCCTTCCAACCCAAACTATTCTATGATTCTGTGATTCTCATGTAGCACAGGAGGACGTGCCCCAACAAAATAATCCACATTCCTTTTCCAGTTTCTGAAATGAAGTTCATAGATAGGTGCAGATTTATAAAATGCAGAATAACAAAGCTGTGGTGAACAGCCAAACTGCATGGATATGTGTGTGCTGTCTTCTACAGCTTCTCCAATAGGAGAGGTGGCTCAGTATTCTGTCAGCTCTCTGATATGTCAAAGCTTGTATGGAGACTTCATGGTTCACTGTCTTCAAAGGCTGTTCTTATCTCCTTATTAGATCAGCAAAATTTCTTAGCCAGTGCAGAATATCAGTAGATTAAAAATGGACTTGAAATACTTGTTAAGAATGCCAAGGTTCATAAAAAGAAATGCAGAAGCTTTAATATCAATAATAAAACTCAAGGTATGTTAAGGCATGTGATTGAAGGCTATGGTTAGACATCATTATGGAGTATTAATAATATCAGAGTGTAAGAGTAGTACATACTATCTATAGGTAGAACTGCTTTTTAAAAGTAGAATGTGCAGCAGCAGTAACAGAAATTACAGAGATTGTTCACTGTATAAATACTGTAAGGAAAAGAAACATGGTTGTTGATAATCTGTAAGGACAAATGCATTTCAAATTCTGTATAAATACTGTAGGAAAAAGAAACATGGTTGTTGATAATCTGTAAGGACATAAATGCATTTCAACTGCACACAAGAAAGAAGGATTTTAATACTGGGGAACCCTATAAGAAGTACAAACATAGAAATACTTTTTTGTAACTTAAAGAGCTGGCAAAATTATGAAAACAAGTTAATTTAGTCAGTGCACCTCTGAATTATGTAATAAGCAATAGTCTCCTCTTTCCTGTTTAATTTTTGTTTACTGCCAAAGATCTCCATAACAGTTGTTTTATAAATGGCATCTTATTTACTATCAGTATAAGAATAGTGCTTAATTTCTCTCATGCAAAGCAATTGCTTGTTGTTGTATCACTAATTTTGTCAAAAGTCCACTTTTTACTATTTGTTGGATTGTTTGGAGTTATCTCAAATTCATTCAGTGTTTAGATTTCAAAGCTTACTGAAGTTATTTAGTGCTTTATGTGATTGTGGACTTCCCTTGGACCCACTGAAGCCCATGGTAAATTTCCAGCTGGCCTAAATGGGGGCAAAATTTCACCCTTTTGTTTTTTTTCACTGACAAAGTATAATTTGACAGAAGACTGAACATTAGCTGGAATTTCTTTATTATTACAGAACTCTGCAATGATTGAGTCCTTTTACAAAAGCTTGAGCACATTGTTAAACTATGGTGTTCTGTGTTGCTTGTTTATTTTGTGGACATAAAAGTTAGAGTTGCTTTAGGAACAGTTTTAACAGATCAAACTGCATGTTTTCAGTTGTGTCACCACAATGATGAGGTCCCATGGGAAAGCAAATGTGAGTTGAAGCTATCTTGCTGTTGACTTCCCACACACTGGCACAAATGCAACACTGGGAGGTGCTCTGATTCCATTCACCTGCAGAGAGGCCTCACATCCAAGAAGACATTAAGTTTGGCATTTTCTTTCAATCTCAATTTAAAGTTAGCCTAAAATCTTCCAAACTATCTAAACCCTTCAGTTTAGCTAATGCATTTTCAATTAACATTTCATTTTAATATCTGTAAATTTAAAACACGAGTCAAAGACTCCTCAATGTAGGAAATGGGAGTTTTTAAGTACTGAATTGTGGTGACAGTTGTTTCATGAAGAAGTGGTGTTTGATTCCAGTGATACTATTCCATTCTTCCATCTAAAAAACTGTGAGGAGTTCAAAACTCCACCTACTTCCTGTATGCATTGTTCACAGAATCACAGAACCATAAAATCACAGCTTGATAGGGGTTGGAAGGACCTTCAGAACCCATCTTGTCCAATACCTATGTCAAAGCAGGTTCACCAAAGCTGGCTGGGCAGGAATCATAGAATCATAGAATAGTTCGGGTTGGAAGGGACCTTAAAGATCATCGAGTTCCAACCCCCCTGCCATAGGCAGGGACACCTCCCACTACATCAGGCTCCTCAGTGCCTTATCCAGCCTGGACTTAAATACCTCCAGAGAGGAGGCGTCCACAACCTCTCTGGGCAACCTGTTCCAGTGTTTCACAACCCTCACTGTAAAGTATTTCTTTCTTATGTCAAGTCAAAATCTACCCCCTTCCAAATTACATCCCTTGTTTCTGGTCCTCCCATCACATATCTTATTAAAAGGTCCTTCCCCTGCCTTTCTGTAGGACCCCCTCAAGTACTGATAAGCTAAGAATGCATCCAGGCAGATTTGGAATATATATAGAGATGGAGAATCCATCACCTCTTTGGGCAGCCTGTTCCAGTGCTCTGTCACCCTCAAAGTAAAGAAGGTTTTCCTCTTGTTGAGATGCAATTTCCCTGTGTTCCAGTTTTAGCCCATTGCTTTTTGTACTGCTGCCAGGTACCACTTAGAAGAGTCTGACTCCAGTGTCCCCTTATGAGCAAGACATCCTGAGCACTCTGCAGCAGAGTGATACCAAGGAAATCAATCCAAATTAACATAATAAAATACTACCCTCCTAAGACCTAAAGGCAGCAGTTAATGAAGTATTCTGATTTAAAACAGAAAACAAATGAATCATGAGGGTAGATGCATATAGATAAAAATAGAAGTAGTCCTTCAAAAGCCATGTCTTTTAACAGCAGGAAGTGTTTTCAAGGACACAGACAAATTAAATGAGATACTTTATTACAAAGATATCATTTCTGTTGAAAGTGCTTTTTGAAGTGGTTGGTCCCATATCTATATCATAGAATAGTTTGG
>VZTY01023678.1:150182-162368 GCA_013400935.1 Turnix velox | reverse complement strand
CTCTTGATGCAGCCCAGGATTTGGTTGGCCTTCTTGGCTGCAAGTGCACACTGCTGGCTCATGTTGAGTTTGTCATCAACTAACACCCCCAGGTCTTTCTCTTCAGAGCTGCACTCAAGCCACTCTCTACCCAGCCTGTGTCTGTGCTTGGGATTGCTTCGACCCAGGTGCAGGACCTTGCACTTGGCCTTGTTAACCATCTGTCTCGTCTTAATTATTATAAAGAGAAAGTAGGGTGACTGGTCTCTGAAACTAGTTTCTTCCATTGGCATTGTAAGTATCTGCTGAGTGCCACCTGGAAAGGATCTGTTTCCTCCCAACCTTCTGATGACTGCTCAGGTCATGCTCCAGTAAGAGCTTTTGCCCCTGTATGAAATCAGATAGAGTGAAGGTTTGTTTACATCCAAACTGAATGAAAAATTCTAAGTAGTTCAGGTTATAGAGCTATGTGAGAAGCTGTAGCTCTGACTCCAAGGAGTTTCAGCTTACTGTGAACCTCTTCAGCAAAGAATCATGAATTTTCTGATTCTCCCCTCACTTCTCTGATTTCTTTGCAATGAGCCAGAGGAATTCAGCCAGGGAGGGGGCAGCTCTGGGTCTGCTTTTGGGGCTTTTCACTGGAAAGAAGATGCTGACTCCTCACAATGCTGCAAGTGGGCTGAGTGTAAATCTGTTTCCCCACCTCAAGGACCTGCATGTGACCATGCACCAAAATTAATAGTTTGTTTTTAAAAAAAATATTGTTCCCCATCATCCATGAAAGAGAGAGGCCTGTTGGAGCTGCACACCTCCCAGGCATGGAGCTATTGGTTGCCCTGCCAGCCCCATGATGTAAATTACCTTTGCACTTTGTAATAGAGTCAGCATCATGACAGGGACTCACACATCACTCAGCTGGCTGAGGGTAATAAAGAGGAAAATCAAAAGGAGCATGAGTTCATGTTGGAGGTATGTGCAGTCAAGGAGAGAGATTTATGAGAAAAGCTGAGTTATAATATTAAAAGGTATAAACAGCTTCTTACTGTTATGCTTTCATACACCCTGTGTTCCCTCAGTAAGTACAATGTTAAGTTTGGGTGAGACTTAGCTGCAAATCACTGCCTTCTTAGAAAGGGGTCTGGAAAAACAAACTTGCATTTATGTGGCATAAAAATCATTGCTGATGTTCAACCTGCATCAACGTGGGTGAGTGTGAGACAGCAGTCCTTGGCTAGCAGGCATCAAAAGCATACTTTTAAAGTCTGGCATGAAAATCCTAATTTGTTGACAGCAGCTTAACATCTCCAAATCTCACTTGCTCTACTCACTGAACTGCAGCAGTGTCCATCAGCAGCAGCCACTCATGTATTTACCAGAAACAGAGCCAAGAGCCTGACAATGAGATGGCCTCCCTACAGATAGCACCTAATTCATTCTTCTGAGAACATCACAACTGGAGCATTATCTGTCATCCTCTGATACTCAGCAAGAATGACTGTACTGTCTCTGGCTATAGCTTCACCCATCACAATTTCTAGTCTCTCCTGCAAACTCCTGCAGATACTGAAGGAGGACTGTACTAACAAGTTGCTCCTTGGACCCATGCAACAGATCTGATCCACCAGAGTCTATGGGCACTGTTTCTTGTCCCCAGCAAGGTGTACCAGCAGGCCTAAATCCTCCTTCCTCTTCCATGCACATGAACCCCTGCCTCCAGTGAGATAAGGGGAGCTGGATACATGCTGAATATAGAAAAAAACCTGTAGAATCATAGAATAGTTTGGGTTGGAAGGGACCTTAAAGATCATCAAGTTCCAACCCCCCTGCCATAGGCAAACACCTCCAGAGAGGGGGCATCCACAGCCTCTCTGGGGAACCTCTTCCAGTGTTTCACCACCCTCACAGTAAAGAATTTCTTTCTTAGATCTATCCTGATCCCCCTTCCAATTTACATTCATTGTTTTTAGTCCTCCCATCTCATATCTTATTAAAAAGTCCTACCCCTGCCTTTCTGTAGGACCCACTCAGGTATTGATAAATTACTATGAGGTTCCCCCTGAGCCTTCTCATCTTGAGGATGAACAACTCCAACTCCTTCAGCCTGTCTTCATATGGTAGTTGCTCCAGCCCTTTGACCATCTTCGTGGCCCTCCTCTGGACCTGCTCCAACAGCTCAATGTGCTGAGAGTGGTGAGGGCTCCAGAACTGGACACAATACTCCAGGTGGGGTCTCACCAGAGCCGAGTAGAGGGGAAGATCCTCCCCTGCAATAAGCAAGGACATCTTCACCTAGATCAGATTGCTCAGAGCCATGTCCAGCATGACCTTGAATTTTACCAGGGATGGTTACTTCAGAATAGCTCAGGACAGGATAATAGAAGATGTGAAATATCAGAGAACAGTAATTAAAATTAACATTGAGCCTTTTTGTCCCTGTCTCTGATATAAAGAGCAGCTCTTTACACGAGCAAACAGCATCTGAGCTGAGTTTCCCTGCAAGACCCAGAGAAGGAAGCTTTCTGATTTCCATGATTTTTCCAGTAGTCTTTATGGGTCTTTTTTTCTTGTCTGGGAAACTCACAGCAAGCACAGGCAATGACATCTCCTTCTTGCTGTTTGCCCACATCCTCTCCTTGTCAACTTGTAGGTCAAAGTCCTCCAGGCTGGTGCTACATATGCTATGGGAGCCCTTGGAATGCCTGTTTTTCACTCCTTTTCACCACACAACTCCACTAGCTGTGTTGGGCCAAAGGGGTAGCCAGTTTTGTCCCTAAAAAAGCCCCATAGTTTGACACAAGGGTAAAGGGAAAGCATGGAAAACATCAGCCCACTTTTTATGTTATTCCGAAAAGGATGAAGCAGATGTTTTTAAGTAAACACTGACTCGTTATGCATTTTTGAGAAGTCAAGAGAAGCTTTTTCAGAAGCAGGAGTAGCCTATGAATTTAAAGGAGTTTTAAATACTGTACTTTCCCATAAAGCCATAAAACTCTGGCAGAAAGCTCAGCAGCCAATCAATGAAGAATGAACCTGAGCATGTTATAACTCAGATTACCAATAAAAATGTCAGGCTGAAATCAGAAGTGGGTAGTTTTATAATCTTGAACTGAAAGTATTTCTTTAATTGCTTTCAAATGGAGAACTTAACAATATAATTAAATATATGTATAAAACCCCCCAAAGTGCTACATTCTGCTTTACTATCTGAATTTGTCAAGCTGATTATTATTACAATAGGGGAAATGGTGGATTTTGAATGTCTTTTCCCTGGCACTGCAATTTCCCAGCTGTTTCATTGTGATTGTATTAAAAACCAGGCAAAATGGACTCTGCTGCTTCCATAAAAACCAGTTGAGCATTAAGAGTTAATACCAGCGTTTTAAAATCATTAAAACCAGCCTATAGCTGTAGATTAGTGTGGGGTGAGATGTGTTATTTGAAGCAGGTGTGATCTGTCAGGAGTAGTGTTTTGGCATTTTACAACCAGTGGGGCTACGTGCACAGCTGTAAGACTGAAGAAAAATGGACCAATGTGGGTACAATGGGCTGCTTTGTATATAAGCTGCTATTTTGCTAATGCACTTTTAGCATATATATAGATAAACAGTTCACATATTGATTGGTATTTTCTTGTATTAATAGGCTCACTTTAATCTGGTTTAGTCTCTAAAGTATATTACATTGATCAGCACCCACTGATATATTTTCTTAGGGAGACTAAATTATGCTCTCATCCAAGGGATATGTGTGTAAACAAAAGTGCCTGGAGGAATAGTTTGGATAGTGAAAGAGAGCTGAGTATGTGCCAGTCAGGTGTAAACTGCTGGAAATAACCTGTTGCTGTTTATGGACCAAAGCTGCAGAGAGAGCTTTAGAACAGATTTGGTTGGGAGCCAGTGATCAAATACTTCTTTTGTTGGAAAATGCCAGTGAGGGGAAACAGAAGTATTCTGGAGGAATGTGTCAAGTCTGATGAAGTTCTGATGAAATACAAAACAGGGTCCTGTTGGAAGTCTGCAATGTCCCTGCCAACCCTCACAGGTTGTTGTTGGACCAGAAATTGCTCATTCTTCTGAGGTTCATGTTGGTGGGACTGACCTAACCTCCAGCAGGACATGACCTTCTCTACTGTTAGTGGGGCTGAATGATGTAGAAAGCTCAGATGAGGGGCTTTGGAAAGTGAGCTTCCAAGAATTCCGTAAGTCTGAAAATTTCAAATCTCCACTATAACAAAACAACATTTTTACATTATTTTTTTCAATTACATGGGGTGTTTTGATATTTCTCATTTCTCAAAAGGCAGTGTTATGGTTATGGTTTACACTTATTCTAAGCAAAGTATTTTGACATGAAAGAAAAATCTGGAGCAGAAATGCTATTGGTTTTTGGATACGAAATTTGCATAATTTCACATAAACTCCTCAGATTCTTAAATAAATATGCTGCTGGGACAGGAACATGTAGTTGCATTCCACTGTTTAAATCAGAAGAATACTAAAAGTGGTAGTAGTAGAGTCATAGAATAGTTTGGGTTGGAAGGGACCTTAAATATCATTGAGTTCCAACCCCCCTGCCATAGGTAGAGACACCTCCCACTACATCAGGCTGTAGTAAACTTATTTGTTATTACTGTTGACAAATTGCTATTTGTGATACTTTAAAATGAGTGGAAAAATTTTTTTAATCATATGTGGTGAAAAATAAGAGATATTTGAAGCATGCAAACTCTGTAAATTTATGGAAGCACCCCACTAAACACCATAAAGATTAATAAGTAAATTAGATTTTAAGAACAAGTTCAGATCTGGGAATCTAACAGGTTGTGGGTAATGCATAAATAGTCCTGATTCATTTCTGTAAATCTGAGGGGTTTTTTTCTTCCCACCTATACTGATTTGATTATTCTTTTCAGCATTGTAATTCCTTTTAACTGCATTAGAGATACTAGTGATTTATACTAATGCAAATAAGAGTCAGAACTGGGAATGTTACTTTCAACCCAGCAGTGTCCATTTAACTGTCACAGTGGGTAAGGATAAGAGTTCTCAGTGAAGGCTGTTTATCCTTCTGGGAAGGGACAATAAAAACCATAGGGGATTTCCCTTCTGGCCTGGGTGGAATTTTAGGAGTTGGAGAATGGTAATTTTTATTCTCCACTTTAATTAGCCAAACTCTTTGATGTGAGTGGTAGACATTAGTGTAAATCTCAAGGGCATGAAGTTAATGAAATTACATTAAGGGTGAATTCTCCTGAAGGAGCAATTCACACACTTCTTTGCAGCTAAGATTGCTATAGGTCAATAAAGGCTTTGGTAATTATTACAGATCATGTCAAACAGGACTACCTAAAGCACAGAAGTATGCACTGTTCGTTTACACTTGAGTATCCAAAAATAATAATATTATTCTGAATCTTTCCTGTTGAAAAAAAAAAAAAAAGAGTATTTTTTTGCTCCTAGATTCCAGTCAGGAATGCTGGTACGTGAGCTGGAGGATTCTGAGTGTAAAACAGGCTCTTAAGAATTTAATCCCCATTTTTATACTTAAATCCTGGGCTTTTTGCATTCTCTGTTGCTAGGACATTCACACGATCCTGGTGGCTCTTGAGACACAAAATGAGTATCCTGAACAGCCAAAGGAGCAAAGCCAGCACTGTCACATCATAAATAAAACTGGGGAATATCACATGTTATAACATCCTGAAGGGTGAAGTAAGTGCAGTCACATGAAGAAGGAATGTATCCAGAAGTGCCTGTCAGGCAAAACTAAGGATTTTCAGTTCAGATTATCACACCATGGGAGTGTGAACGTATTAGTTCCATTATCTCTGGTGGTGAAACAGGGGTGGGGAGGAACAAGGACATGGAGATCAAGGAGGAGAACCACCACTAAGACTTTCCATGTTTCCAATGCACAACAGCAGTCGTCATTAAAATACCAACAATGGTCACATGAGGTTATATAATATTTTTTTAACCTTTCTTTTGGGAAGACAAATTATTCTGTGGCAATCCTTGGAAATTGCTTTTGCCAAAGTAGGGTCTCTGTGTTTGGAAATGGTCCATGTCTGTTGGAGAAGCCTGCAGTTTGCTCTTACAAATGGTGAGGTTATGGTAGAAATGAGTTAGAGGGGAAATTATTTTTTTTAAAAAGCAGTGGCAAAAAGAAAAAAAGTCTCTTTGTACACAGTGGCTCAGGCTGCAATAGCATCAGATTAAAGACTTCCTATCATTAACACATTGTAAACACGTGAAAGTAACTATTCATAAAATAGCATCCATTTCATGGGCCAGATCACTACCCCCTTGTGAGAAAACAAGCAGGGAGAGAACAGGGAGTCTCTGGGGAAGGGGAAAATTTTCAAGATAATTTCTTAAGGGGAGATAATATTTTGCAGGACCGTAAATAGAGAGTCCATTTGAACCTGAGAATTGATATACCTGGAAGATCTGGGCAGGGTCCAAAATCCAAAAAAGTCCTATGAGTCTGCATCACTGTAGCAGTACAGCAAAAAGTAACTCTTGCTCTTCTTATTCTTCTTATTAATCAAAAATCCGATGCTTTCACAAGTCTCCCCCTGGGATAAGTTAAGCAGAAACTGATACATAAGATGGAAGAAAATTTGGTTGGAAGCAGTGAAGTCTCAGAAGAAGTATTATGACAAGGTCTGGGTTTCAAGGAGGATGTAGGCATGCTAGAGACAGAAAAAGTTAAACACAGTGAGAAAAGACTAAAATTGTAATTTCTGAAGAAAAGCTGAAAGAGCTGAGTACATCTTCTCTATCAGGTTCTAAAAAAGTGCAGCTGGGCAACACTGTTTTGCTGTCTGCAATGCTTGTTTTGAGAAGGAAGACAATGAAATGTTCTCCACATTCAGACAGAACAGGGGAAGCTGCAGCTCAGGACAACTGTTCCACCATTTGCTTGGTAAAGAGATCTAGGTGAGCCTGAGTATATCTCCTTTTTACTGGAGGTTCTAGATGAAATGTAAATTAATTGCTTTCTCAAATGTGACCTGGGTAATAGGTGATCCTTTTTCCAGGTTAGTGGATGTGTTAAACAGATTTTGAGTAATTTCTGACAGAGTGACATCAATGTCAAGGTGGGGGCATGTACCATCTCACCACTCTGCCAGCATCTTTATCTGCTAAGCAAAAGCTGTCATATTTCTTGTACACTGCATCTCTGGTTGCTGGCTGTGGACTTGGACTGAGTTGCCCTGCTGCATCACAGGTTTCCTGAATGATGCCAGGCAATGCTTTAAGACCTTCACATCACCTTTAGAAACATTTTTGGCATGACTGGCCAGAGTTCAACCTTTCTATGCCCTTCAGTGACTGCTCACAGAGACCCATTCAGAACAAAACAAGAAGCATAAGAAAGGGTCATACCAACATCTATGCTGTCCCATATCTGACAGCAGACTTTGAATGATTTTTATGATATGAAGATATCTGTTTTCCTTGAACTTATTCTTACCAGTGTTATGAGTTCTGCCATTTAGTTTCTCACCTCTAGGTACCTCCACAATTTCTTTTTAAGCTGTAGTGGGTTTATCTCATTTGACAAGTATATCTCATTTGCCTGAGTGTATCTCCTTTCACTGGAGGCTCTAGATGAAATGTAAATTCATTTCTCTCTCCAATGTGACCTGGGTAATAGGTGATCCACTTTCTAGGTTAGTCCATACGTTAAAAAGATTTTGAGTCATGTCTGACAGTGTGACATCAATGTCAAGCTGGGGAAAGGTACCATCTCACCTCTCTTCATCTTAATCTGCTAAGCAAAAGCTGTCATATTTCTTGCACCACATTACACTGCATTTCTAGAAACCTGAACCTCGTGATGACTGCAGCTCCTCTGCCCTTTCTTGTTTCTGTGTCCTTGATCACTGCCAAATGCTTGCTGAAAGCATGAAATAGGTGGGAAGAGGGATCACCTCCACCCCTGCGTTCTTGCACTCACACATCACAAAGGCCATGGAGCCTGTCTGGAAGGTGCAGAGGCTGCTGGTGGTTTCAACCTCTCATTTCCAATTAAAGAAGTCATATGTGTGTCTGTGTTGTTAGGGGGACAGCCTGGACCTCTGTAATGAGATGTAAGCCTATAGGAATACTGGACTAATTGTCCCAGCAAAGTTCTGGGAAAAAAGTTCATGTGGTAGTGAGCATAAATAAAAGATCTCACAGCCTCTTTCAATTAATAATCCTTGTATTGCACATGAAATGTATACAGTGCCACATGAGGAAAAGCACATACAACCGGTGCGAGCAACAACTTCCAGCTCTCTCAGAAGTGGGAAACACATTCTTTGCTTAAATGGAGTTTGACTTAAAGTTGAAGCAAAGAGCAGGCACTTCTGAGCTGGCACTTGCAGACCTCTTATCACATCCAGATTGAGAGAAAAATTGGACAAAGATGTGAATGCCAATCTGAAAGCTATTCCTGTATTCACAATAGAACTGTTGATATTTGAATTAGAGTAACAGACCCTTGCTCCAGTGTTTCACCTCTTCAGCAGCATCATTTTTATTTTCTTGTAGTGAGTCCCTCTTTGGGGCTGCTGTGCCCAGGTAGCAAAGGCTGTGATGTGGGGGCACGCACTCATTACCTGTCACCTTCTGCACTTTGAAATTGACAATCTGGGAAAACCAGAATCACACTCAGTGCAGCAGAATTGTGGCATGAAAAACTTAGTTAAGTGATTACATGATATATACTTATGTATGTGGATTATTTTCTCTTGGAAGAGTACAACTGGGAAGAAAGACAAAGTACACCTGGATAGAATAAACCATCTCAACCTTCCTTTCAATTTTATCTTGCAGAAATTTTAATAAGCAAGAGTTCCTGCTGCTCCAACAAGCAGTGATGAGGCAGAAGCTCAAGGCTGTGCTTTTTCTTGTGACTTGTATACTCTCAGAATTGCAACCAGGCATGCAACTTCTCTGAGTCTTGGTTGGGGTACCAATAAAGCAGACTAGGGAAAGAAATCTCCCAAGGCACAGTGAGGATTAATAAACACTTGAAAGAGTTTTGTGATAGTCAGCTGACAGGTACTTGATACTGTCAGATCATTGCTGTATTCATTATTCATTGATAAATAGATATTTGGACATAACTTGGAAAAATGTGGACATTTGAAAAGAGGCCAATAATATTCTTTACAGGAAAAGCAATGACCATAAATTTGAACATGTTTTATATAGGTTACATCTGAAGAATGAAAATATATCTGTAGATTAAATTACTGCATTTGTAGAGTATAAAAATAGGATATAGTCATAATCCTCCTTTGAGTAAAGCAGGCAAAGGGAAAAAAAAAAAGCCTCCAAAACAGCTGCTGAGCAAAGTTTCTAGATGCAGAGTTCAATAAAACCTTGATGTATGTAGGATATATAAGCAGAACTGAGCTTGGATATATTAATCTCCAAAACCCTTTATTTTGCAGCCAAAATATGCCTACATGGAGTAGATTAAAAATATTTATACAAGGCAAAATTCCAAGGCTAGTGAACATCCTGTTGCCAAAGACATTTTGCGGACAACAATATATCATTTTACCACATACAGTAGTTACAGCTTTCACAGTGAAAGAATATGATAACACAGATATGTACACATGCAATTTAGAAATCATATTTGTGCCCACAAGTCAGCTGAAGCATCTCATATGGCCGTGCAGGAGACCTAATCCTACAAGTGATTGAAGATGCCCTTCTTCAAGACTGTGGAAAACTTTACAGAAAAACTGTGCAAATAAAGAAAAAAACTATATTGTGTACACATGGCAGATATCTGAAGGATATCTGAAGGAGTTGGGGTTGTTCAGCCTTGAGAAGAGAAGGCTCAGGGGAGACCTTATAGTAACTTATCAATACAGAAAGGCAGGGGTAGGACTTTCTAATAAGATATCTGATGGGAGAACCAGAAATAATGGATGGAAATTGGAAGGGGGTAGATTCAGGCTTGACATAAGAAAGAAATTCTTTACTGTGAGGGTGGTGAAACACTGGAAGAGGTTGCCCAGAGAGGCTGTGGATGCCCCCTCTCTGGAGGTGTTCAAGGCCAGGCTGGACAAGGCACTGAGAAGCCTGATGTAGTGGGAGGTGTCCCTGCCTATGGCAGGGGGGGTGGAACTTAATGATCTTTAAGGTCCCTTCCAATCCAAACTATTCTATGATTCTATGATTCTATAACTCTGGTTGCTGGCTGTGGATTTGGGATGAGTTGCCCTGCTGCACCACCGATTTCCTGGATGAAGCCAGGCATTGCTTTAAGACCTTCACATCACCTTTAGAAACATTACTGGCATGACTGGCCAGAGTTCAACCTTCCTATGCCCTTCAGTGACTGCTCACAGAGACCCATTCAGAACAAAACAAGCATAAGAAAGGGTCATACCAACATCTGCACTGTCCACAGTCCCATATCTGACAGCAGACTTTGAGTGATTTTTGTGATATGAAGGTGCCTGTCTTCCTTGAACATATTCTTACTTAACCAGGGTTATGAGTTCTGCCATTTAATTTCTCACCACTAGGTACCCCCATTATTTCTTTTTAATCTGCATTGGGTTTATCTCATTTGCTAACCAACATTCTCCAAAAGAAAAAAAGAAAGACCATTTGCTTCCCTTCCTTATAGGGACAGAATTCTATGTATCTCTACAAGATCTTCCTTGGTCTTATGACTCTAGGTCTCCAAGAGAAATTGTTTCTTTGGTGGAAATATTTTCACATGAGTGATCATGTTTGTCTTCCTCCTGTGTCTTTGCCTACATTGCTGTAAATTTTTTGAGAAGAGCAGATCAGAACTCAACATTCAAGCCACATGAGCAACAAAAACCACAAATGAAATTAATCCTTATCTTGCATTTAACTTTGAATGTTTTGGGTAGGCAAAATTGAGAATTTATTCAGATCTTGAATTTTTAACAATTTGAAAAATGGTTTAAGAAGTAATTTCGAGACAAATAAAAGCCAAATGTCAAAACTTTCATTTCAAATCACTCTTCATATTTAGAATTCTTAGCACAAAATTGCAAAAATCAAATTGCTTTCCAAACATTTGAACTTTGTCAGAATTTTTTTTGTTTGTTTGTTGTTTTAAAACTCTTAGGCAATTGGCTATAATCTATTGTTATTATAACACCCTATTGTACAATAATTAGTGTCATTTTTTAACTCTACATAGTCTGAACACAAAACTCATCTTAAGGAAATCAAAGCTACAAAATTGCCCCTATAATATAAATGAATATCAGGAACTGTGCTGTTTTGTCATGCAAAATAATAAACAACTTCTTACTATCAACATAGTTCAGCATCCAAAATGCTTCAAGCTGTTCCATGGTATCCATCATTGTCAAATTTTTTAGATGATTGCACATTCCAAAACCACTTAATTTGCAGTGAAATAAGTCTGAACTTTGCTTTCTCTCTTCACCAAGCTTCCAAGCAGACACAAATACACAGGCATCCCAAACCCTAAACCAGAAGTAATAAAATACCAAAGAAAAGATGAAAACTTCTTTCCAAAATTAAATTTTGTCACTATTAGCAGCTACTTTCTCGAATCCTGTTCTATTGCATCAATTCTTCATCTATTTTCCAGCCTGATTTGAAGCATCCTCATTCTTCATTGCATTGCTTAATCAATCTATTTCTCACCATTTTCCTTTTTTGTTTGAACTGAAATATTTCTCTTGCTGTTCTTCTTTACTTTCAGTAAATCATAGAATCATAGAATCATAGAATAGTTAAGGTTGGAAGGGACCTTAAAGATCATCGAGTTCCAACCCCCCTGCCATAGGCAGGGACACCTCTCACTAGACCAAGCTGCTCAGTGCCTTGTCCAGTCTGGTCTTGAACACCTCCAGAGAGGGGGCATCCACAACCTCTCTGGGCAACCTCTTCCAGTGTTTCACCACCCTCACTGTAAAGAATTTCTTTCTTATGTTGAGTCTAAATCTACCCCCCTACAATTTCCATCCATTGTTTCTAGTCCTCCCATCCGATATTATGCTAAAAATTCCTTCCCCTGCCTTTCTGTAGGACCCCCTCAGGTACTGATAAGTTACTATGAGGTCCCCCCTGAGCCTTCTCTTCTCCAGGCTGAACAACCCCAACTCCTTCAGCCTGTCCTCATAGGGCAGTTGCTCCAGCCCTTTGACCATCTTTGTGGCCTCCTCTGGACCCTCTCCAA
>VZTY01023678.1:139456-150073 GCA_013400935.1 Turnix velox | reverse complement strand
ACCTTGCACTTGGCCTTGTTGAACTTGATGAGGTTGGCTTGGGCCCACCTCTCAAGCCTGTCAAGGTCCCTCTGGATGGTATCCCTTCCTTCAGGGGATGAACAATGCCTCCAGAACAATCTAGAGGTATTGTTCCTTTATTTGATTAAAATTGGACATATTTCAGTCAGCAAACAAGTCCTTCAAAGCATGCTGAAACCAATGCCACTCAGATACCTCCCTCATGTAGGTGTACAAGTGATATACTTCTGTTAAAATAGTTTCCTGTTATATACTTTTAGCATGCACTCAAGTAAATAATTTTGAATGTAGTATATGTTAAGGCCGTTGATTGAAAACTACTTCAACATACTAATGAATTTCTATTGGTTTTATTTCACTTCTCTTTGCATTCTGTATTCAAAAAGAAAAAAAGAAGCTTGCCCTGCTTTTTTTTTAATAAAAAGAAAAAAACTTTTAAATAAAGAAAAAACATTCTTTTCCAATATGGCAAATAAAACTTAATAAAATTACATTCTTTGATCTCCACCTAACAAAGAACTGTATATTGTTAAATGAAGTGGAACTGCAGCTACACACTTTGCTGTGGACACACACTCCTGGAATCAATTACCTATAGATTTCAGAGGAGCACAAAATTTACAGACTTTTCAAATGGGAACTGATGGTGAGCTGAAGGAAAAACACAGATGTTTCATAGTGGTGCAATGACAAGAAAGAGATCTATAAAACACTATGAAGGAAAATTTTAAAGGAAATAATGCTTCCAGATTTATGTGTAATATTTCATTGGGCACCACTGGAGGAAATAATTTGATTGTTTGCAGAGATAAATCTGTGCCCCTTTTAAAATACTTTCTGTGATGAGATACTAAACAGTATGGAAATGGAAGTGTAGCTTTAATACATCTAAGTATTAAATAATTTTTATATGTAATGGGCATTGTTAATCAAGTGATGATATTATGTTCAGTCACCTCACAGCAGGGATGGTGCAGCATTCTGCTAGAAAATGTACAGTAACCACCAAGGGTGATGGAAACTGCCACTTTGCTATTACAGCTGCAGCAAGAACCATGCCATTTTGCTTTGCTCTACATTTAAAATTTACTGGTTATCACAGTGAAGAAAATCCTTCTGAGTTATTCTAGTTCACCATCAGCAGGTAACTTCCCTGAGTGAATAGTCTATAGATGAAGATCAAGCTGTGTCACCATTTGATGCCAGACTTACTCATATCCACATTCAGGAAACTGTGACCTGATTTGGGGGTACTGATGGATGAAAAGCTGGACATGAGTCAACAATGTGTGCTTTGCAGCACAGAAAGCCAACTGTATCCTCATCTGCATTAGAAGAGTCATGGCCAGCAGATCATGAGAGGTGATTATACTTGTTTGTTCTGCTCTTGTGAGACCCTATGTGGAGTACTGTGCACAGCTCTAGTGCCCTCAGAACAAAAAGGAATGGACATATTGGAGAGGGACCATGAGAAGGCCAAGAGTATGATGCAAGGGCTGGAGAACCTCTCCTACAAGGTGCTGAAAGAGCTGGGGCTGTTCAGCCTGGAGAAGAGAAGGCTCTGGGAAGACCTCATAGCAACCTTCCAGTACAGGAAAGCTGAGAAGAGACTTTGCCAGAGCATGTGGTGATAGGACAAGAGGAAATGGTTTCAAACTAGAGCAGGACAGGTTTATATTAGACATAAGAAAGAAATTTGTCACTGTGAGAGTGGTGAAGCACTGGAACAAATTGCCAGAGAGGTGGTGGAGACATTCCTGGGGACATTCAAAGCCAGGATTGATAAAAGTCTGAGCAACCTGAACTAGTGCAGGATGTCCCTGCTCAATGCAGGGGGATTGGATCAGCTGACTTTTGAAGATCTTTCCTTTCCAACTCCATGATTCTATGAAATACTGGACATGGGTTGGTGCAGACTTCCTATGCATTCAGTCAAGTAAAAAGGGATTTCCAGGAAGAGATTAATATTCTCACTGAATCTATATAGTAATTTACAGGCTGCTCTGAGATTATTTTGTAGATAATGGCAATAAGGCTAAACTAAACAAAATAAGCCTGTTTTTTAAAACAGCCTCTACAAGATGGGCTGAACTGAGCCCTAGAAGCAGCTCTGTCTCTCCACTCATGATAAAGGCAGTGTAGATGAGCAAATCAGAAGTTGACATTTATGCTGTACGTTTATGCATTGGTCAAATCAGTCTTATGGGATGCCTCTGTCTGTGATTCAATCCAGCTGAACAGTAGTTAGCTCTGAATGAGCAGCATGAGTTGTGGTTTCACATGGAAACAGGACCTGATTCAATCTGTGCTGGTAAAGGTTTCAAGCAGAGAGAGTTCCCAGCTCCCTTCCAAGTCTTTCTGGGTGCATCCCTAGAGTATACAGGCAGAACATTGGCTTACACTTCTTATAAACATATATACATCAATAAATACATTTAAAATCAACAGAGATCTATTTATTTTTCAGTCTAGTCTCTACTCAAACATTGTGGGAAAATTGTGTTAAGAATTTTGACTTAAAGCAGTTTTGCTCCTTGGGAAGGCATCCAGTGTAATAGATGGAGAAAAAAGAAGGTACAGAAAATGGCAATGAAATCTTGTACAATTGGCAGAAAATGGAAGCTGATTTGAAGAAGCAGAATTCCTGGTCATAGAGTTTTGTGAAGACAAAAGTAGAGCAAATGGAAGATTTTTCAAGGAAAGAAGAGCAGGATTTAGGACAAGGAGTGAGGAGGATGACTCTGACTATCTTATTTTGAATCTTCTACAGGTAAGTCAAGTGTCTTCAGGGTGCCAAAGAGAAAGAGCTCTAAGTACATGAAATGGAAAATTGTGGAGATCTGGCAAAGATATTTTGCAAGAACATTATAAGGACAATGTAATAGATTCTGTATTAGAAAAAAACTGAGATGCTACAGCAACAGCCAAGTGTAGATGAACTTTCTGTAACAGTGGTTTGTGTGAAAAATGCCATAGCACTACAGTCCTCTATTCCACAGGCAATAGGCTGTTGATCCCTCATAACTGAAGGATGATTTGTCTTCCTATCCTTTTCATCTGATTCTTTTTGAAATCTATTATTACTTACATTTTGAGAAAGATAAGTCAAGGTGAAGAACATTTCTATTGATGGATTTGCTGGCCACAGTGTTCTGAATTAAAAAGGCAGCTGATGTCTGCTCCCTTCTGTCATATGTTCTCTTGATTTTACTCTATGATCTCCTCTCATGTAAATATTTCAGTCTATTCTTACACATTTGACAGTTACATTTGACAAAACAGGAATACAATGGGGCAAGGAGCTAATACAAATAGAAACTTCATTCTAGTTGAGATAAGCTTTCTTCTTATGATGGACACTTGCTGAAATTGGGAAGGGTTAGTTCCAGCTATTACCTTTTCCACAACACCCTGTGTCCTGGTTTCAGTTGGGACAGAGTGAATTTTCTTTCTTGTAGTTGCTGTGCTTTCAGTTTCAGTGTAAAGGCAATGTCAGTAATGAATATTGTTTTAGTTGTTTCCAGGTGATGCTTATATTTTTCAGGGACTTTTTCCATCTTTGCATAGAAATCAAGTGTAGACAGAACAATGGATTGGCCAATGGAATACATATCATAGCCATCATTCTCCATATAGAAATAGGGTTAGTAAGGAGGATGGGAGGTCTGGTACCTGTGATTGCTGCTCAGAACCATGCCAATTCACCATTTTGCCAGGTGCTGACAGTGGTTTTTATTTTGTATATGCTTTTGCCATTATCAACATGATCATCATGATGATCAACATTATCAACATCATAATTATAATTTCTATGATTTTTATTTTTCCGTTACTGTAATATTAAATTGTCTTTATCTCAACCCACAAGGTGTGAGGTTTTTTTTTTCTTTTTTCTCCTTTTCCTCCTTTTTTTCTCCTTTTCCTCTTTTTCTTTCTCCCCATTTCTCTTGAGGGGAAGAAAGAGCAAGCAGCTACATGGTCCCTGTTGCCAAATGGGCTTAAATCACAACATTCTGAAATCCAAGACACAGGAGCTCTACAGTCATGAACTATTCAGCTTGAAGATAATGAAGCTGGAGCTCTGTCAAGTTCCTACCATCCTAGGCAATCATCATATTCACTCCCTCTGTTGAGTATGGGTTGCTTATAGAATCACAGAATAGTTTGGGTTTGAAGGGACCTTAAAGATCATCGAGTTCCAACTCCCCTGCCATAGACAGGGACACCTCCCACTACATCAGGCTGCTCAGTGCCTTGTCCAGCCTGGCCTTAAACACCTCCAGAGAGGGAGCTTCATGTGATATTGTGGATAACATGAAGTAGAGCCTAGCTTTGTCCCTGCTCATCCTCCAGTAAAAGCAACTTCTGAGCGTCTAAGTGTAATTAAATTAAGGTCTTATAATTATTTCATCTGTTATGGATGAATTAGTTAATTCAGGTGCTTACAAAGCCAGTTCTAGGAAGTAATTTGTTCTCTGGGTTTTAGAAAGTGGCCTGGGCACCACCCCTGATGAAGTGGAAGTGGCAATTAGCAGCAGCAGAAAAATCAGAGTGATGTTTAAAGTCAGGGCTCATGTTTACAGCACAAGCATGTACCAAGCACAGCTGCACTCAACATTTATCAGTCAAAAAAAAAAAGAGGCCTCCAGCTGCCTTGTTGACAGGTACTAACCTTGCATAGCTCTGCCCCAGTAGCAGATTGTGCTTATGATCTGGAATAAAGTACCCTCTGTAGTAGCTCACCCTTTTTGCCCTTTACTCATCAGTATTTACATACATATTCAGTAATTTAGTGCAACCAATAATGCCAGATAGCACTGTTTCTTTTAAGATCTTCCTTACACATCTCTGGTTGAAACTTAATCCTGACCTAACCCTGCCCTCCTCTTCTAAGAGTGGGATGTTATTTGAAAACACAATGATACTATGAAAGCCTGTGGAGCTGAGAATGTGGATGTTTAAGCTGAAGTGTATGATCTTTGCACCTGGAGTTAAGCATCATTTTAGACAGCAAAGTGGGTTAATTTTCAGGAGGGCAAATTGGCCATAAATGTAATTAACATCCCAACAGTCCATTTAGGTAACTTAATATTGTTATCCCAGATTTACTGAGCAGGCTCACAAATCAATGGCAAAGCCAGAAGGAGATCTCTGAGTGTGTAACTCCCCCTCCAGCATTACCATCATTAAGCAGTGAGTTAAGTTTAAGCCTCTACAGGTATTTTGTGGATAGAATTGGTAACCTCCAGTGGCAAGTGGGGTCAAAACACAGGCATGCCCTCATCAGGGACCTCCTAAGTAACATCAGATCTGCCTGCACCTTCATTCCCTCTGCAGCTTCCCTGGTTTTGATGGTCTCACTGAGAGAGTCAAATCCAGCCTCAACCCAATAGTGGCAGTAACATGAGCTCCCCCCAGGGCCAAAATTTCTGATCACATACTCAGAAATATCTATGTGAACAATCCCCCTTTTAATGTTGTTTCTGTATAAATTATGCACTGCTCTTTTCCAGCCAATTTTTTTTTTTATTATCAGAAAAAGTTATTTGGTAACGTTTTTATTTTCATACTGAGTTTTGATTAAAGGGGAGGAAAAAAAAAAAGGCTCATTTCATTTTCACAGTATCTCTCAGCAGACCTAGCACTCCTGTTTCTACTGTGGGATTTTGTTTTTCTCTACAGCATGTCTTGACAAATAGCCCTCTTTGATTACTGTCCTTGCACAAGATTTCATTACAGTTTTGATAATATGCCACTATCTTTAAGTTTCTGCTTGATATCAAGAGTCTGTCCCTGAACAGTAATCATGAGAGAATGGGGAATATTGAGTGTTAGACTTTCCATATTTTATGAGCTGCCAAAGAAAATGATTTAGGGCAGAGAAGCCTGTATTAGTAGCAGATCTCCAGCTTCACTAAGGCAAGAAACCATGGGGAGGAGTAGGCCAGTTTGTGGAATCTCATTTTTAGGGCTATTGTTATGATTTCAGTCTTTAGGGCCCAGATTTCCAGGTGTTACCAGTTAATCTGGCTGCACTATCTTCTGTGCAACTGTGAGTCCTCCATTAGTTGATGATTCTATCCCTTGCCCATGTCTTTTTAAGCATCTGGTGCAGATGAGACAAGACTCTTTAGGACATCTCTAAAATTTTCATCTTACTCCTGCCCAACACGAGCACATTTTGATTATGAGTGCTTCTCAGTGTCCTTCTGATCCCTGCTATATTAATCCTGTATCTGACTGTAGAAGTTGTATCAGTCAAAGGGGAGTCAAGTTAGTTTTAAACATTGGCTGCCTGCAAAAGAGGAGTAATACTCCAGAGATCAAAGGGAAATATTTTCCAAGGATCTCATCCAAGGGAACTCCTCTTGGATGGAAATATGGGCCACACAGACTGAAAAAAGTCTCTCTAGAGGCCAGATCTGCCCATTTTCTCTGTTAACAACTTCCAATTCCCTGCTTGAGCAAATTTCTCTGGTGGTTCCTATTTCACTGTATTGTTTATTATCTGGGAAACTACATGTAGGTAGTGTTTCCCACCATGTTAAATTTATCTTATATCTATCTTAAAAAGTAAGTCTGAGTCTGAGATACAAGATTGAGTGCAGTAGTGTCTTTGGGAAGTTACTGAGTTCAGGGTAAATATCTTGTTCACATTTGTCCAATCAGTGTAGTTTCACTAAAGCTGAATTGGATTGAGTTCAATTGACATGACAGAATGTTATCTCAGCAGAATTTTCATCAATTTTTTTTTTCTTAACAGAGAATTTATAATCAGAGAAAANAGGAAGGAAGGAAGGAAGGAAGGAAGGAAGGAAGGAGAAGTGAAGGGTAGGAAAGGAAAGAGAAGGGAAAGGAAGGCAGCAGATCACAGGATAAATAAAATTCAGAAAGTAGAAGTGATCTCTGGATGCCATCTAGAACAATATCTTGATTAAAACATGGCTACAAGCAGATGAAACCAGCTGAGGCTAATCCTGCGTGAATCTGTAAACCTTCTAAGGACAGACCTTCCACCTGGATGTTTGTTTTAGTCTTGCACTAGTCCCATGTTGAATGATTTTCTCCTAATGTCCAAGGTAAGCCTCCCCAGCTGCAATGGTTCACTCCTGCCCCTTATCTGCTACTCCTGAGAATACTTTGGTTCCATTGTCTTTATAATTATCCTTATGCTGATAAATTGCTTTAACTCCATTTCACTGATAGCTAATGTGACAACATTCTTAAGTCAACCCAGTATGCAAATTTCTATACTTTTGATAAGAGCATGGTGGTGGCTTCTGTTCTAACTGGAGCTCCTTGGAGTTACCCAAGGCTGCTCAGACAATAGACTCCCTGACTTGTGCTTACCCTCCTCCCAGTACAAACCTTTGGATTTCTCCTTTCTGAACCTCATGAGACTTCAGTTAGCCTAATCCTCATGTTTTCTGGGGTCCTTCTGGCTTGAAACTCTTTTGTTGTGTAGTGTATCTCTATTTCATTAAGTATAGAATTATAGAATCATATAGAATAGTTATGGTTGGAAGGGACCTTAAAGATCATCAAGTTCCAACCCCCCTGCCATAGATTTTTCTCATCAATAAACATACTGAATAGTGAAGGTCCTATTATCAGTTCCAGGACTGCCCAGCTTGTTGCTTCTTTGATAGAATAAATTTCAGTCAAGTGATACACAAAAATGTTTTTATTCTTCTTGGCTTGGAATAATATAAGAGTGTAAGAATACAACATTATAATTGTAAGAAAAAAATATTTTAATCAAATGTAGCTTGTTCTTGTCACCAAACAAAGCTGTTTCTTGCAATACCTGGTTCTTCCCATACCATAGTTCTTTTCTTCTTTTTCTCATGCTCTTTGATAAAACTTTTAAAGAATATTAATGCTATTAAATATCACTCTTGGGCACGAGCCAGGATGAATAGCTCATTTCACATCTCCCACAGTTGTTTCAGGGTTTCCATAAACTCAGCTAGACATCAATGTATCAGTTACATTTGGGCCATATGTTCAAGACCTTCTTTAAAGCATTGGGACTAACATCTCATATTTTATGCAGTTCAGTATATTATAGTGCAATGTAAAAAAATAAATATGAAAATCAAAATTAAAAGGATTTGGGTTTGGTCAAACTGAAACCTTTCAATTGACCCCAAATTAATTTCATCTCGCAATTTCCCTTCAGAGATTTTCTGAAATTTTCAAGAGGAGAACAAAGCCAAGGCTTTAAATCCTTTGTGAAAAAGATTTCCATTCCCCACAGAGCTGTAAAATTCAAGTAACAAACATGTACATGTTTTATCCCCTCCTAAATCACATGTCAGCTTCCTGCAGGCGAATGCCAGCAGTTCCTGTCAAAGGTATAAGGTATAAAACTGTTCTGGTAGGAGCTGAACTTCAGAGACTTCCTGACTAGCATGGGGATTGTAAAAAAAACCCAAGACAGATTGGGAGAGAAGGCTGTACTCTTGTGAAACATGGAAGTTCTGCTCCAAGATCAGAGGTGATTTTTTTAAAGGGTAAGTATCTTCTGGTTTGCTAGAATGGCATAAGGCTTTTCTTTGGAGAGATACAGCTTGAAGAAGAGAGTGTGAAGGTAAAAAAAATCACTCCACTTACAGAATTCTTCAGCTGGAGTTTTTGGAAAACACCGAGAAGAAATATGTGTCTTCACTGGAGCTCACACAAGAACTATGAGTGGATAATGGATAAAGTGAGAAAATATAATTTTTCAGGAGACAAACCTAAACTATTTCAGAGAAGAAACTGCAGCCACAGTGTTAATAAATAACTAAATAACATTTTTTTATCTCTGCCAACCTGTCTGAGAATGTCAGTTAGTTGATTATAAATCAGAAGATGTGCAGAATGAGGGAAGATTGCTTTAGAAGTAAACTTTAAAAAAGACAAAGGCATTCTTAAATTAAACAAATAAAGACTATGAAAAAATGGTTTGAGTTGTAATGGTCCTTAAAGATAGTCTACTTCCAAATGCCTTCCATAGGCAGGGACACCTCCCACTAGACTAGACTGCTCAAAGCACTATCCATCCTGACCTTGAACACTTCCAGGGATGGGGAATCCACAACCTTTCTGGGCAACCCACTTCAGTGTCTCACCACCCTCACAATCAAAAATTTCTTCCTAATATTTAATTTAAATATACTCTCTTTAAGTTTAAAATTGTCATGTGTAGGCCCCTTTAGATCTCCTTCAGTCTTCTTCAGTCTCAACCCTGTGATCATATTTGTGTCCCTCCTCTGGACCCACTCCCAGAGGTCCACAATTTTTCTGTACTGAGGGCTCCAGTACCAAGGTGTGAATGCAAGACTCCAGATGGGGTGTGGCTAGGGCTTGTTTACCCTAAAAAATTTTATCTGTATTAAATATAAACTGATTTCATCTAATAATTTCAAATCTTGTGCAACTTATTTTTTTTTAAAGTGTTAGTCCTGAAATTTAATCCATTTTTTGCTGATATATGCAAACATCCAGCCTAGATAACTGAAGTCAAGTAACTTACCTTTGCTAGCTGTGGAACAAGGGCACCTGTGGGTGTGTCATTGATCTGACAGAAAGCCAGACCTGAGGTCACCACTCTGCAGCTTCCAGCAGTGACTTGAGCCCATTTCTGTGAGCTTAGAGACATGGTTTAGTGATGGTTCTTGTCGGAGTTATATTCATGGTTAGACTAGATGACCTAAAAGATTTCTTCCAACCAAGGTCATTCTATGATACTAAGGATGGTTCTCACTCAATTATATCAATAATAATATTAATACAGTCATGTTAATAAAATGGAAGATACATTTAATTAATGATAAATGCTCTAGTATGCATCTATGGAAACCAAACTTGATAACAACTGTATTATCTAGTATCTTCCCAGTTCATACTACCTTGCTATACAAGTTTCCACTTTTCTGTCTTTCTCTTCAGTCCAGTAACTTGCAATTTGGCAATTTTCAAGCAAAGACAAGATTACAAGTT
This sequence comes from Turnix velox, assembly GCA_013400935.1. Lineage (NCBI taxonomy): Eukaryota > Metazoa > Chordata > Aves > Charadriiformes > Turnicidae > Turnix > Turnix velox. The sequence continues at coordinate 140,065 of VZTY01023678.1, read as the reverse complement.
TGAATAGGAGTTCTGGTCTGTAGGTGTCCAGTGCTATCAGGTCAGGTTGTTCAGGAAAATGTTTTGCAGTCAGTGAAAGAAAAAGTTTGAAAACTAAGATCATAATGGCAAATTAAAATACACAGCTGTCACATTTATGTCCAAGATAATCAAGAAAAAAGGATATTATCTTCCCAACTGAGGTGTTTTTAACATGTTTTAGAAACAGTGTTTCCAATATGTTTCAGGCTCATGTTCTATTTAATGAGCAGAATTTTTCATAGGTTTCTGTCAGAATTATCAAATTCTTTGGTAATTGTCAACTGCTGTGTGATTTTCTTCCCTGTGTTATGACTTCCAGGGATGGGGAGTCCACAACCTTTCTGGACAACCCATTAAAGTGTTTCACCACCCTGAGAATCAAAAATTTTTTCCTAATCTTTAATTTAAATCTACTCTCTTTCAGTTTAAAATTGTCATGTATAGGCCCCTTTAGGTCTCCTTCAGCCTTTTCTTCTCCAGGCTCAACAACCACAACTCTCTCAGCCTTCCCTCATAGCATCACCCCACTTCTGTGATCATAGAATCATAGAATCATAGAATCATAGAATCATAGAATAGTTTGGGTTG
>VZTY01023678.1:126321-139268 GCA_013400935.1 Turnix velox | reverse complement strand
CCCTCACTGTAAAGAATTTCTTCCTTATGTCTAGTCTAAATCTATCCCCCTCTAATTTATATTCATTGTTTCTAGTCCTCCCATCCAATATTATGTTAAAAATTCCTTCCCCTGCCTTTCTGTAGGACCCGGCCCTTTTCTTTTATTCAATCAGGTTTAACTAAGCTTTTTCTGTCCTTAAAAAAAAGCAGCTATTCTCAACTGGCTTCTGAAGTGCATATCCATTTTAACAAGGTGACAAACCCACTGATACTACAAGAGTGTCTTATGTGTTTAGAGTGGGATATATAAATATGGTGCTGTGCTCTAGACAAATCCCTTCTTCTTGAAGCCTACTGTGCTGGTAAAAGACATTTCTGCCATCAGCTCTCCTCATCCCTCCTTCCTTGGCTCCAGCCACGAGTTTCCCACCTCTACAGCTTGATTTATATTGTTGATGCCCTTGTCCAGACATTGAGCAGCTCCTGTGGGGACAGTTCAACCACAAACAGCAGGAGCTGATGGTGACAACCTCTTCCACCAGCCCCACTGCCTGGGGGCTGCCTACCATAGCCTGGCTCTCTTTCCTCAGGCACTAAAATATAGAGGTGAAACCAGGGAAAGAGCTAACACTTAGAGAGCTCAGTATAAAAGTGATTTAAGGTACAGCATGCAGTGTGCCAGGAAACACCTCATTATGATCATAGGTGTTGCCCAAAGGACGCTAGTGTGTTTAGCATTTTAGATTTTCTACCCTATAACACATGACACAGGGTTTATGGTTGCACATACTTATGTTAGAAAAAGGTGTTATGAGTAGAAAAATGAGGAAGGAATTAAGGAGAAGAAACAGAGTTCTCAGTATACTCAGGTTCGTAAATATCTTCTCCATGGCAGTATCTTTTAAGAAGATGAATCAGAAAAAAGACTACTTCTCTGTGAGCCAAAAAGAGCAAAAGTGATTCCTTCAACATAACTGAAAGTTTAGACATCTGTAGGATGGTCAGCAAACATCCTGATCCTACATATTCAGTATCACACAGCCACTGGCCAAATTAAATGAAAAGTAAGGTTTTGTTTATTTTGGGGACAATTCATTGTGCTTTTTTTGAACAGTTCTTTCTACTGTAAGCTAAGCTGCATTCACTTAGGGCCAGGCACATCACTGTAAATTATGTCCCACAAATCAAGAGATGGAACAAATTAACATGGAAGGGTTTTATTTTTAAAACAACAATGAATGGCCACAATCATCAACAAAAAGACCCCATTATAAACTAGAATGATGAATAAGTTACATACACATAGGATCTCCTTCCAAGAAAGGAAGGTCAAATAGTTTAAGGTATTTCGAAGTTTTGACTGAGATCTATGTGATTACTCAATATTTCTCTCATCAGTTGTTATAAACTTATATATATAAGGATGAAAACCTCATTTAAGGCAGGAAGGATAGCCTGCTGGAAATGGCACAGCATGTGAATTTAGGAGTAGTGCTGTCTAAATAACTGATGTTTCCACTCTTTGGCTAAACTAAGAAAAAAAAAGAAATTGTTTCAGGTCAACCTCAAATCACTTTTTTGTTGTTTTTGCCAAACTGAAAAGGAAAGAAAAGATATTTCAGTTCTGATCAAATTAAACACACTGCTTAACTTAAAGTACTTCAGTTAGTTTAGTTGTTTTTTTTTTTTCTTCTTCACTGAAGTTTTATTTTAGATTTGGATAGTCTTACTTTCAAAATGTGTTAAAATGAAAAATCTGAACTATTTTTTTGCAAAAAAAGGTGAGAATTCTTGTTCCAAAACCAGGCTTTAAGTGTGATTTGCACCAATTTTTAGCCTCCTACACTGGCTTCCCTACATCAAGAATATCTTTTAGAACCTTTTGATACTGCAGTTTGTAATATAGCAAAAACTAAACCTAATGACAGGGCTAAACAGACTAACATTTGTAAGAGATGAGAAATTAGACAGATTTAATCATTGTCTTTCTGCCATTTTCATGATGAAAAGAATTAGCAAATAGAAGGAATGTGTCTGGGAAACAGGCAGACCTGCCCTGCCAACATGGTACTAATTTGCTTCAAATCCAGTGGCAATTTATCCTCTTCTGAAAAAAAAAAGAGGGAGGAGGAAACATTTCTCTCAGAGAAAGAAAAAAATTAATAAATATTTTGCAGAAGGTGAACTTAGAGGTCCTGCCTCAAATCCTGAACAAATTACAGGGAAGCAGAACCAGCTGGTTTGAGAATACCTCTGCTGTAAGCACACTGCCTTGACCTGGCCTCCCAGCACTCTTCAGTTCCCAGGTTTATTTCTAAACACGTTGGCAAAAAAGTAAATTGGCAGAATGTGCAGCATTTATTCAGGAAAAGCATGAGGGGATACAAGATCCTTTATGAAAGATCCTGAAGAGGACTCAGGGGGTTTCTGTGCCAGGTAGTTCTGCATGCTCTGAAAAGACAGTTTGCTAAAGGGGAGCTTAGAAGAGAGTGGAGAAGACATGGAAGAAATAAGAATAAGAAATGCAGGTGAAAGTTATGATAAGACTATTAGGTAATGAGTTTTGGCTCATAAATACAGGTACACCACTGATAAGGCCAGAGTTCACACTTCTTAGATGCTTCATTATTAAGGTAAAGCAATTCTGTGCAAAATGTAATATATAATGGGGTGAATTTGTCTTTGTCTTTTGCTAATTTAGCTTAGTTTTGCTTAAAATTCACTACTTCAAGTTACCTGTAAGAGTCAACCTGGCCATCATCTCTCTGAGGAAGATCTCCAAAGGCATAGATCCTGCAGGTACAGCTCTGGGGAGACATGTAAGTAGCAGAGAGGTGAGTGTATCCACTCGCATCTGAGCATCTGAGCCATTGCATTTATTTTATTTATCTGTCAGATGTTGACTATGTAATTTTCAGAAGGATGTGTTAACATTTGCTCATATAACATCAGCATGACTGATCTCTAGCTTGGATGGAGCTCAGATCCTACAAAAACCTAAACGTTAAGTAATGATTTTTACTTTATATAGAACACAGAATTTAAATGAAGTGAAAGAAAAAGAGTGAGAGAGAAAGGGGAAGGTTGTTACTGTGGAAGGTTCTTTACTATAGCAGGCTATTCATTATCTGAAATGTGGAACTGCATGAATACTGCTTTTTACAAGCTTAAGTATTGAGTAATTAAAGATTATTGAGAACTTTGGGTTCAAAATGGAAGGTTTGCTAGGAAAGATGCAGTAGTTTACCCAGAAACTGCTGTCTCTTGGCAGGACTCTTCTGGCAAGGTGCTGTGCCCTGCAGTCTGTGGAAAGGCAGACTAAATGCTCAAAATGATCCCTCACATTCTTCAAACCTATGTGCTTGAATTCTCAAGCCCTAATTAATGAGTAGTAAGTACATTTTTCCCAGGGTGTCAGTAAAAGGCTAATCAATCCTTCTAGTAACAGTAGCATTCTGCATGAGCTTCTCTTGATGGACTCTCTCTAATGAGCCCTGTAAATCCATTGTTAAAGTAATCTTAATATAAAGTGTTAAATGACAATAATGATTCAAATGTGCAACCAATTCTGCCTCCTACTCTGCCACTGATGCTGATAATGAGCTAACAGAAGCACTGCAGTAGACCCTGCAGGGAGCAAAACCCTAAATGCTTTTAATAGCAATGACAAAACTCACTGCCATTTCATTCCAAACCAAAATGAACTACCTTTTCTGTTTCTGGGCTTGAACCACCATTGTTGGTATTACAATATATTGCACAGTATGGTACAAAAGTGCTACATGTGCTATCAGTCAGTTCTAAGTACTTTTCTGAGTTTTATCCTTTTATCCAGGCAGCCCACTTATTTTATTTTCTTTTATTATTTCTTATTCTACAAAATGGGAAATATAAGCTTGGAGGCTTCAAACAGGGCAACCAGACACACTCTCATCTTTTTTTGAACTGGTAAAATGCTTTGGAAGACATTTAAACTAATAGCACTGGAATGTCAGATCCTGCATGCCAGGTGTCACAATGGTTTGTTTCACCCTTACTTGAGTCTAACTACTCATGACAAGAAAAAAATAATCAGTTTTTGATCAGTATGTTGAGGCAGTGAGCAAGAAAATCATAGAATCATAGAATATTTTGGATTGGAAAGGACCTTATAGATTGAGTTCCAACCACCCTGCCATAGGCAGGGACACTTCCCACTACATCAGGCTGCTCAGTGCCTTGTCCAGCCTGGCCTTAAACACCTCCAGGGAGGGGGCATCCACAGCCTCTTCCAGTGTTTCACTACCCTCACCCTAAAGAATTTCTTTCTTATGTCTAGCCTGAACCTACACCCTTTCAATTTACATCCATTATTTCTGATCCTCCCATCACATCTTGGAGTTTCTATTTGATATAGCAGTGATACAAAATACCTCTTTGGTTCCTTTACTCATTTCATAAAGGTTGCAAATGGCACAGAAGTGATTCAAGCCTCTGCTTTAATTTAGAGTCAGAATAAGACATGTCAAAATGGCTTCCCTTGTATGCTTGTTTCAAAAAAAAAAAGAAGTTACATCAAGCATAGTACTGCATCGTCACAGTTCCCTGTGGCTCTCATGGAATCTGCTAATTATCCAGCTTCTGAACTGTCTCTGGCTGGGACTCAACAGATGAATAAAGAGACACAGTCCCAAATGTGAGTTGGTTATGAAAACTTTGGGGTCTGAAAGTGAAAAATCACAGTAGCTTATTCCCATGCCTCTGTCACACACCTTAAAAACAGACCCCATAAAGTTTAAAAATAAGATGGGGGCAGAGGGAGACCTTGCTGCTAGCTTTGTAGGTGCTCTTGAAACAGAGACAGCAAAGCAGCACCAGGGATCTTCAAGAAGCCAAAGTGTTATTAATTACTACTATATTTATGTGCTAATGCTGGTAATCTTAAGTAACTGTTTGTGAGAATATTTCAGCCTGGCTGAATCCAGAAGTATTGTGTAGATGCAGTAACTGTCAAGAATATGAGCTGTGGAGCAACAAAAGCCACCTGCATTGCTCATGAAGGTCTGGAACCAAAGTACCGGAAAGACGGGGTTACATGCCAAGAAAAGAAAAATCCATTTTGTATGTTCTACATATGGACTGAGGCATGAGGCCCATAAAGATGAAAAGCTGCTGCTAATTTTAGTGGGATGTTTCTATGACTAATGGGCCGTGTCAGTTATAGGTTCTCTGAATATGCCACAGTGCCTGCTTAGAGCTGAAGAAGAGAAAGATTCATTCCCAGATGAACACCCTGGAAAACTGAAATTCCCATGAGCCACCTTTAAAATGATGCTGTAGCAATGGTAATGAAAATAAAACACAGTGAGATCCTGTGTTTTCATGGCTGGAGGTAGTAATCAGTGCATCATCACACTGCCAGCACTGACTTCATTTGCACTTTGGCAAATCTGTGCAGCAAATCTGAAATCCAGGTATGATCATTTTCAGCCAGAAGTCCAGCAACTAACATCTCTTGCTACTTTTTCAAGTAGCCCCTAGTGACTCGCCAATGCGAAAGGATTTTGCCATACTTGAGGGAGCTCTGCCACTAAAAATAGTCAAGCATGTGCCTACAAGATGGCTTAGTCTGCACAGGGTTATAAAACAGTCACTGGACATGTGATTTGCTTTGCTGTCGTATTTTCTGAGCAGCAGGCTGCCAAAATAGAACTCGTTTGGTGATTTCTTCAGAGCCATAACCTTAAAACTGGTTTTTCTGTTCTTAATTTATGTCATGGAGTCTCAACAGAAATTTAATTTGAAGCCTCAGAGTGGGGGGGAAGCCAGCTACTGATGTCTGCAGGCTGGTTGAATGTGTGCTGGCAGAGAGATGGAGTCAGAAGCTGTGCTGGTAACAGCTTCAAAGAGTGGCTGCTCAGTTCTCAGGCAGCCTGATGGTTTTCTTTCAGCAGGTGACATAAGAACTGGAGCAGAAGTCAAGAAAAGCAGATGGGAGCATCTGGAGAGTGTACCTGAATGCTACGTGGCTGAGTCAGTATAAATAAACAACATAAAGCACACTGCTGCTGTGATGGAATATACCACAAAAACATTTTCACCTCCAGAGAAACAGTTTGTTTCTTTCCACATTTCTATCTGAAAATATGGAAAGGGAGCTCAGAATCTTGGAGACTCGGGAAATTTAAAGGTATCCTTTAGTTTGGAAGAATTCCAGTGTGAAGAAATTTCATTTTTTTGCCTTTCTTTCTTTCCTCTGGAATCCTCACTTTCATTAAAATGCAACACAGCCATGTTTTCTTCAACAAACTGAACCATGACCAGTAGGAGAAAATAGCCAAAGATTTCCTAACAACTGAAACATCAGAAGGCATGGAGTCCAATGTCACAGAATCATTCATAAGTGTATCTCCAAGCAGCATTAGGTGTAGTGACTATACTTATGACTGTTGTCCAATCATTATCCACTTCCCTCACTGTGTAAATATATACATATAGCTTAGAAATGACTGTTTCCAAATCCACAAAATTTCTTAGATCTATTGACAAGAGAGCATTGCAATAATGTGATCCATCTGTTAAGAGGTAGGAGATTTCGTGTCTTAATACATTTCTTATATAGAATAAATTATCAAGGCAAATTTGGGTTTATTTTTAACATTTGTTGGATTTTACCATATAGATCAATCCTGTTGGGAGCTTGTCACAATTAGCACTGCCACAAATCATTGCATTTGTTGTGAATTTCAGCCCATCAAACATCAATGTGTGGCTCCCAGGACTTAAAACGTGAAAAAAAAAAACCATAAAATCAAGTAATCCATCGTATTCATAGAATATACATCCTATACATAGAATCAAATAATAGAATTATAGAATAGTTTGGGTTGGAAGGGACCTTAAAGATCATCAAGTTCCAACCCCCCTGCCATGGGCAGGGATACCTCCCACTACATCAGGTTGCTCAGTGCCTTGTCCAGCCTGGCCTTAAACACCTCCAGAGAGGGGACATCCACAACCTCTCTGGGCAACCTGTTCCAAGTATCTCACCACCCTCACCATAAAAAATTTCTTTCTTATGTCTAGCCTGAATCTACCCTCTTCAAATTTACATCCATTGTTCCTAGTCCTCCCATCACATACACTATTACAAAGTCCTACCCCTGCCTTTCTGTAGCCTCCTTCAGGCATTGATAAGTTACTGTGAGGTCCCCCCTGAGCCTTCTCTTCTCCAAGCTGAACAACCCCAACTCCTTCAGCCTGTCTTCATAGGGCAGTTGCTCCTTTGATGATCTTCGTGGCCCTCCTCTGGACCTGCTCCAACAGCTCAATGTCCTTCTTATGTTGAGGACTCCAGAACTGAACTGAACCAGAGCCGAGTAGAGGGGTAAAATCACCTCTCTTGACCTTCTGGTCACACTTCTCTTGATGCAACCCAGGATGTGACTGGCCTTCTTGACTGCAAGTGCACACTGGCAGCTCATGTTGAGTTTCTCATTCACTGACTCCCCCAAATCCTTCTCTTCAGGGCTGCACTCAAGGCATTCTCCATCCAGCCTGTGTCTGTTCTTGGGGTTGCCCAGCCTAGGTGCAGGACCTTGCACTTTGCCTACGTGCTAAATTCTATATTCTAAATATGATTAAAATACTAAGGCTGAGATTTGCTGGAACTTCCCCATGGAAGCCCATGAGGTGATGCAGCCACAGCTGCCACAGTGCCACCTGCTGATGGCTGCTGCCCCTCGGCCACCGCCGCTGGGTGACCTTCAGGAGCAGCACAACTACTGCTTGGCTGGAGAAAATTGCTGTGGAAGTCAAGAAACTATAACAAAAAATTATAGCTAATGATCTAATCTCCATTGCGGGGCATGAGGATAGCTGGATACAGCAATTTGTGATTCAGTTTGCTTTTATTTTCTCTTCCATTTCATTTTTCTCTTCCATTTTATCACACTCCTGAAATTTCTTAAAATGGCTCTTCCTTGAAAAAAGAGAACCCTTGTTCTTTATGGGAACAAATCAGCACACCACAGTGTGTTCCAGCTGCATTTTTAATGCCAGTTGTTTTGAAAAAAAAAGAAAAAGTGGATAAAAAGAGGTATTATTGGGACTTTACAAGGAAACTGAAGCTCATTTTAATTTGCAATTCCTTGTTTGGGTGGAACTAACCTTTCCTAATTCTCTGTTCATGGTGTAGCCACCTACATCTCAGTTTTTCCGAGTCTCCTTTATATTCAATAGAGACAAAATAGGTGCAGTTATAATAGGAAAAATTACTAGATGATATTTAAGGTCCCTTCCAACCCAAACCATTCTATGATTCCTATGAAAAATACGACTCAGTATTAACTCTACTTGCCAGCTGAGCCTCACAGTACCCTAGAAGTATTTGCCTCTACCCATTGAGCAAAAAGGGAGCACACAATGACCAGCTTTGATATAAACTTTCTGATTTCAGGTGCCTGCCCAGTCTGATGGATGGATGCTGTGACCTTGCACAACCCTGAACTATGCTGACATAGACCTTAGATATGGCTCTGGGAGCCTGTGCTTTAGTCCCTACTGGCAAGACTTTGATCTTGTCACTATTTCCCACTCTGAAATTTATTTTCTTCAATATATCATGGTCATTGGGTGCAGACAGTTCTTCACTTTGAGATCAGACACGGGGAACTTTGAAACAATGGATGTAAATTGGAAAGGTGTTGATTTAAACTTGACATAAGAAAGAAATTTTTTACAGTGAGGATGGTGAAACACTGGAAGAGGTTGCCCAGAGAGGTTGTGGATGCCCCCTCTCTGGAGGTGTTCAAGGCCAGGCTGGACAAGGCACTGAGCAGCCTGATGTAGTGGGAGGTGTCCCTCTACATCTGCTTATGGCAGGGGGGTTGGAACTCGATGATCTTTAAGGTCCCTTCCAACCCAAACTATTCTATAATTCTATGATTCTATTGATTAAATTTTCATTTGCAGCATCTACATATGTAAGGAACTACACAGTATTTGGGATTCAGCCAGCCCTCTTATCAGTATGATAAGACACGAATAATAGTTCTTCACAAGAAATTCTTCACCATGAGGGTGATGAGACATTGGAACAGGTTGCCTGGAGAAGTAGTGAAGACCCTGGAGACATTCATGGCCAGTCTTGACAAGGCTGAGCAACCTGGTCTTGTGCAAGATGTCCCTGCTTACTGCAGGGTGGTAGGGAATAAATGACTTTTGAAAGTCCTTTCCAACTCAATGGGTCTATGATATCATGGCTATTACTTGCTACTGTTATTCACGTGTCTGACCCAGAGGCTCTCTTCTTCCCACCATACCCAATTTATGTGCACACAACACACCCATGAAAACCCAAAGTCTGTCATTTGCTGTCTGCCTCCATTGAGTAAATGCAAAAAGGAGTCTACAGTACTGTGGGAAGTGTGATATCAAAAAATATGTGCATAAGTAAAGGGTTCATCCCATAATTCATGTGTGAGGGAGTGAATATGACAGGGCTAATAGTTTTCATTGTTTTTTTTTTTCAAGCAGATTTTAATTATTAACAGGCAGGAGCTGTGGCAATGTGTGGTCCCTCTCCCATCTTCCGCTTTTGGCAGTCGCAGGGTGTTGGTGAAGAATGTTGAGTTTGAGAGGACCCTGATGCTCTTGGATCATCCCTGCAAGCAATTACAGAGCTGGAGCTGTAGAGTGAGCCAAAATGACCTGCCCCTCCAAGAAAAGAAATGGTGTGTCTCCAGGCAGCATCTCTGCCCCCTCAGAGCCAACAATTAATGTCTGATTAGACCAGAGCCCACTCCTCTGGTGCATTATGGCAAATATTGTGGTTGATTTGCTACAGACCTGGTCCCACTGCTGTCACCCATGGAGCTGCCCATGTTGTCTTTGATGAGAAGGATTGGAATAGGCATCGCTGATTGAAGAAGCCTGTTATGGTTCTGTTTTAAGTGTCTTGTACAGTGAGTTTCCCAATTAAACTTGGGCACTGCAATGCACTATAGGCACTATAATTATAGCTACAGATGTTTCTGACTTGCAGAAAAGATTTCCTTATGTGTTGTAATGTTGCCTACTCAATGTGAAAAACAAACACTTCACAAATTTTTTTTTTTCCTTGCATGGGGGGCAGAAATGTTCTTCAGTTTCAGTTTAAGATTTTTTTTTGTTTTGCTTTGAGGTAAAAATATTTTCAGGGTTTTTTATATTTTTGGGTTTTTTTTTTTTAGGAAAAGAAATAAGTTATTTTCCTAGCCAATCTGAGAAGGTGTCATAAACAAGAGATGGAGGCTGGGAATTTTATTATATTTTCCTGCCTATACATAAAACTGTAATGAGGTGTTTTTTTCAGTAGCTTCATCTGATTTTTAGAGTCTCCAATTACCTCTTACCTGACCAATAAGCACATGAATAGCTTTGAGAAAGCTGTTAGAGCAGTGATTGTCATATTGAAACACATTTTGGGACACATTCCTGGTTCTGTGGTTTTATGGTTTTCAGCAATCTGCCTGCTGAAATCGATTATATTTTCTATGTATTATACTTAAAAAAATTAGCTAAATACTTTTTTTGTTAATATCTAAAAGTTACAATAATCAAAATACAAACTGATGTGATCTAGCACTATGAAATCATTTTTGCAGAAAATTGATTCCAGCAAGCAGTAGTCCTGGGAATGGTTTCCACCCATCCTTTCATTCTCCAGCTCAAGTCAAAGCAGTACAAAGATTTTAACCAGAGAAATTATACAACACAGTAGTCCTTTCCCCTTCATTTCTCTACTCTTATCTTATTTTTCCTTTAAGTGATTTTTTTTGAAAGGTGAAGAAATGAAAGAGTGAATAAGAATTGGTCTCACTGTTGGATAAATGACACAATATACCTGCACATGCAATAACTCCTTTTCCTCTAACAAGATGTTTCATAGACAAAAAGAAACAGGACAGTTCTGAGATTTTAATAAAAACTTTTAAAATCTTCTCCTCTTCAGTTTTTGCTCATGCTAGAGTCAAATACATTAAACCCCTTAAACTGTCACAGCCTGCATTTAGCCCTCAAGCAAGATGGAACTTTCCTGAATGAAAATAAAGAAAAGAGTAGAAACAGGGATAGATGAGTGCATCTGACTGACTATGCACAAGCTGACTGTGCACTTGGATTAATTCTGACAGCCAGCCTTTGGGAAAATCAGAATTAGGATATGTCAAATGCTTCACTTGCTTTGTGGCAATTTAAAGACAGCACTGTGGAAGAAGCACGATGTTTCTAGCATAAGAGATCACTTATAGAGATATCATTGCTGGGAATTAAGTGAATACTTGTTTCCACCTTGATAGGAAAGCCTCCATTTAGATTCTGTTTGGTCCATCATCTGTGTTATTTTTTAGGACCTGAATGAAGAGCCTGAGGCAGAACAACTGTTTCTTAAAAGGCTGCAAATGTGTAGCCACCAAAGATACAGATGCATTAAGCTGAGATACTTTCTTTACTAAAGAGAGAAGAAGAGTAAAGCTGAGTGAAGGGAGAGTTTATACATTCTTCCTTGACTTAGCCGTGTTTATAAGAGAGAAGCAGTGTTTTACAGAGTGTGACACTTGAAGATATTCTGAGAACAGTTGTTTTATGTGCAGATCCAAAAGCCTGCAATTATGGTACATGCTACATATTTCAGTTTCATCGGTGTTCATGGCTAGATAGGATGCACAAGACTGAAAAACATAGCTGAGCAGAATCATGGCTACTTCTTGACATAGTTCAGAGATGTTTTGAACAGGCTGGAGAACTGTCATCTTCATCAGGGCTGAAATCCAGGTAGTGCAGCCTGTACATGGTGGCCAGAAAGCTCACAGGGAGTACTTTTGGATGTGAGCACTAAAATATGTCCTTTTCAATGTTACTGGAATAGATTTCCGTGTCCACTTGAAAGTATTGCCATATAAGTGAGAAATTATGTGAGGAACTTGTGCCTTATGTTTAAAATCATCTAGAGAAGCCCTAATTGCATTTGCAATATTTATGCTTCTTATATAGCTTACTGGGTGTGCAACAAACTTACTGGACAAAAAAAAAATTTGACAATGTGCAAATCAGAAATTAACACAGTTTACTATAGGACACCAGAGTCTGGAGGCTTGGTACTGTCTGTCCTGTTTGGTCTGTTTTGGTCAAGCCATATTGATCTGCAGTGAAAATTATGGATATAGAGGAATGGAGACCCCCTTGCACATGCCAACAAATAACTTGTGTTGAGCATATATTATAGAAAAGCCTGGCTATACCATCAGCCTCTTGTTCTAAAATAATTTAATTTTTACTTTGTGTGCAACAGAATCAGAACAAGCACAAATGGCACCAGCACTGTCTCTGGGTTTCCCTTTTTACTTCTGCATTCCACACCTATGGAAAATGCCCCCATGTTTCAATGTAAGGACAGTAGTAAGGCAGTGATTACTGCTGTTGTTCAAAGCTTGCACGTTGTTCAAAGCAAGCAACCAAGGACAGGGTGAAAAAAGCTTGCGACCAGTCCTGAGGAGAAGAACTCTGTTAGAGGATGAGAACCTCAACACAAGCTGACAATGTCTAGTCAGCATCCCAAAAAGCCAATTGCATCCATCAAAAGCACTGTGGACAGAACATTGAGGGAGGTGATTCTCCCCCTCTGCTCTTCTACAGTGAAACCTGTGTCCAGGAGTCCTGTGCCCACCTCTGGTTCTCACAACATAAGATGGACATGGACCTGAGGGGTGGAACACCTCACTTATGAGGGCAGGCTGAGACAGTTGTTCATTCTGGAGAAGATAATGCTCCAAGGAAACCTTATAGCAATCTTCAAATACCTAACTAGGTCCTACAGAAAAGATAAGGAGGGACCTTTTACATGGAGATAGAATCATAGAATCATAGAATACTTTGGGTTGGAAGGGACCTTAAAGATCATCAAGTTCCAACCCCCCTGCCATAAGCAGATGTAGAGGGACACCTCCC
>VZTY01023678.1:101066-122112 GCA_013400935.1 Turnix velox | reverse complement strand
TTTTTTTTTTTTTTAAACCTAAAATAAGAGAGATCTTGTGTAGTGAACCACTTACATTTTTTGGCTCTAGCTTGTATTATTCTGTAGTTTTCGGTTGGCCTTGTAGTAATCACTGTGAATTAATAGGATATGACTGTGTCATGTGAGCTTTCCAAAAAAATGATGGAATTATATTAAATTTATTTTACTATGAATTCCATCTATGTTCTCCCAGAAAAATTCCTGGACACAAATAATTTTAAAAACAACAAAACTGCCTTGTCTTTCAGGCTGAAATTTAAAATTATTTTCCAAACACAGAAAATTATAATTAAAAACCAAGTTTTCTTTCATCCTAAAATAGGGAGCCAAGATAATGCATACTTTGCATTAAAATTTTGGCAGTTTTTGTACAGTTATTTTTTAGTCAAAATGAAATTTATATGCTAAGTGATTTACATTAAAGTTGTTTTATGTTTCTTAGCTTGAAGGTTTAAGATGATTTGAAGAAAAACAGCATATCCAATATCCCAAAGTGACTCTGCTTTAGGACCTGGCTTGTAAATAGTGTATATATTTCATTCATTTGTTTTGAATTGTTTTTTAACTGAAAGAAATGTTCCCTGTTGGAAGGAGCTGCAGCTATATAAAGTAAGTCAAATTATTTTAAGAAAAAATTGTAGATTTTAGGCATGTGATACAAAAGATTTTATTCTAAATACAGAGGGGAGTTAGAGAGATCCTAGGAATGTCTGAACACGACAAAACTTTAGGAACGGGGGAAACGTGCAAGAATGTTGTAAACTTTTTAAAAAAAAATCTCTTGTTAATTTGAAAGGCTGAATTACGTATTAGTCAATAGAATGCAAGGGAATTAAGAGAGAATATTTTTTTGGAAGCACTTTTTGCCTTGTTTTTAGGACCAACATAAAGAATGCAGATTTTTCTTTATAATCACAAAATGAATAGCTGAACAGCTATTAACTGTGAAAGTTTAAAGTGTATAGTTACTAAAAAGATATTTAAATTTGTTAACAGGAGTGCTCTTAGCATTACTTACAGGAAACATAAATTTATAAAAGAAAATCAGGGTAATGTTGAGTAATAACTAAAATAATATGCTCGAATGAGTGCTAATTTAAAATCTTTCACGTGGTGAAAAAAAAAAAAAGGAGAAAAAAGTGAAGGTAAACTGCTGTTTAACAGCTTCCCACCGTTATATAAACTTTCAAACAACCATGAAATGTAGGTCTCTGGACATCACTTAAAAGAACCACAAATAAACAGAGGGTCATACCACACTTCTGTTCCCTAATGTGTAACTAAAAGGTTTAGCTAAGAACAGAAAGTGTCTGAAACCACTTTTTGTTTATCTACTGCCTTGTGTACCATAAACACAAATAAGCAAAGCAGGGCTGGAGTGGGGAGGCAGGACGCTGGTGGGCTGTGAAAAAGGCACAGAGGAGGTAAAAAGCCTGTGAATGTCTCCAGAGGGTCATCTTACCTTTGTGCCTGCAGCAGGCCAGGACATTTATGTAGCAAAGAATCACCTACTTAAAAAATAAGGATGCTGCACTTAACACTCCCGTGCCAGAACATCTCTGGGGGCTTGTTTATCTTTCATGGAAATTTGCTGAAGTGTAACAGTTTAGCAATTACTAAGGACTTCATAGAGCAGTGTCCTTTTAAGAGAGTCACACGAGTGGTGCTGTCAGACCTAAATACACTGTCAGGCTGAAGGACTGCATCCTCTTCAGACTAACTGTGATCGTGACCAGAAGTTTGTAGGCATCCTAAATCATATAAAATTTCTCTGAAATTGAGTGTGGCCCTATATTCAGCTGGAATTTTCTCCTGGGAGGAAGTGTGGGTACCTGTGCTGTTACCGGTGTTGCGTGGACTAACCCAGGAAGAAAAGTCTGCTCCTCGGGAGAAACTCAGCTCTTGGTGATGACACAAATCCACTACCAGCAACAAATCATCATCAGCTCTTAGTTAAACTGGTGAAAACTAAGAGTTCTGCAAATTAACCAGAAGTATACTCGGGCAGAAGAATTTTTTTATGTCAAAGACAACACTTGGAACACTTTTATACTCAGTGTCAAACTAGTAAAAATATAAATAAAACCTGCAAAGGTAATTTTATTGTGGGCTTTACTCTGAAACTGTCCTACATTTCTCACCCTGTGCCAAAAAAATTAAAAAAAAAAAAAAAGCTTCCTTTTGGGGTTTTCACACTTGGTTTTGATTTAGCAAAGGAAGGGTTTAAGCATCATGGTGATGAGCAGCAGCAGAAATGCAACAGGCTATCAAATGTAGCATGTTTCAGAGAAAAGTGGGGCCTCCTGTTCAGACACAGTAATTAATATCTATTTGGTACAGGCTTCCTTGAAGTATTCATTATGTGAAATCAGGTACTTACATGTGTAGCAATTAAGTTGATGTATAAGGGTGTATTATTTATTTATTTGTGCAATGTGGGGGTGATAAATTATCGGTGTGTGGATATCTTTTCAAACCTGTTACCAATCTGAGTGCTGGCCATGTAACCTAAGGAGGAATAAAGTGATGATGGTTATACAATACCACAACCAGGGTGGAACATAATACAAATGTCATTACAGCACGGGGCTGCACGCAAGCCTTTTGACTGCTTGCAGATTTCATTCAGATGATGGAATAAGGTGTTTGTGCATGTGTAGCAAGGATGAATCAAAGGAACAAATTTCTCTCTCTCAGTTCATGGCAAGAATTAACTGGTGCCAATAATGGAGCAATGTGGTGGGCTGGAGACTACGTAAAGGGTTACAAGCTGTAGGATGAAGTCAATAGCGTGTGAGCTACCCATAGTAATGCAAATTGCAGAAGGAGTATGTACAGGAACAGAATGGAAAAAAAATATATTCCCCATCTGGGCTGTTATTGAGCATTTTGGACCATGCAAAATGGGGTGGAGTAGAGATTTTCCTGGCTTGCCTTCCACATCAGTCAGCTCACTGGGAATTGGGCGCAGCAAAACACAGTTGTGCCACTCTGAGAAAGACAATGGATCAGAGAAACAGCAACAGCATTTTTCCAAAATGACTGGTGGTTCTGAGGTCTCATTGGATGTACTTTGAAGCTGTCACACTTTCAGGAAGCGTTGAAGCCCTATTCTCTGAAACTTGGGCCCTCTCAGTCAACCCAGGGCAAAACACATTGTGTGAGGAAGGCTTCGAGTGAGGGACATGAAAATCCTCATCTGAGATTATTGTGTTCAGGGGATTTCTGCCACTGAAGTAAACAAATCTATGAAATAAAATCCACTGCTCTCAATACTTTTTTAAGTGATTTTCAACCAAAATGAAGAAATTGCACATTATTGTGAAACAGCAAAATGTTTTGAAATATTGGTGATCTCCACAATATAAAGACTTTCAGGGATTATGGTGAGCCTACACCTTTGCTCTAAGATGTACTAACACATAAAGTCATGCACATATTTTTTGTATCAAATACAGGTCAGACAATATTGTGTTTTTTTCATTGTAACATCTTTGTGTGATCTGTTGATTGGGATGTGAAAGGCTTAGGGCCCAAAACGATGCTTTTTACTTTCTCAGGTGACCTACAAAGGTTTTTTTGCAGGCTGTTGAGAACACAGTGGACTTTCATTTCCTTGAAACTCATGGCATTGTTCTAATTTTTTAAAAAATTAAACAGTGTAAGAAAATTCATGTGTCATTTAGAAGAAATGAGGAAGAATGTCTTCATCCAGGATTAGCACCAGAATTATGTGGAAGAATTTAGTTGCTAAATTATTTAGTTCCAGACTTCTTCAAGGAAAAAATCACTTTCATCAACATTTTTCAATTGTTCAAAAATAAACCAAGAAATAAATAATGCTGTTAGATACTGAAGTTTTCTTTTCAAAATGCAAACCCCAAATTGTCTTTTTTTGTTTTTCTTGTTCTGAAACTGAAAGCACTCAAACCCTGTTTTTATGTGCAATTGGAAAGCTGGGAAAAAGGGAGAAGGAGTTTCTGTTTCAAAAATGCCATCAATGCGTTTAATTGTCACTGGGAGCTAAAGGCTTTGAGTGCTGGAATATTTTTCTTTTTTTTTTTGTATTTTTTTGATGTTTTTGTATCTGCCTTCACAAGGCTGTAAATTGTGATTAATCTACTGACCTATCACCAGGATTGGGTTACATTTGGTACTGTGCTGCAAGACTAATTAATTTAATAGTCTTATGTAAGTGCAGCCCTCACTGTGGCATTTTGAGCCTCCTCACACGTGGTTTTTTGGAGACTACAAAATGAATCCCTAACCTTTCAGGTTCATGTTCTGGGCTAGGCTGACAGGGTGCCAGCTCTGGCTGCTGTGGGCTCTGCATACTGTGCTCTGCCTGACATTATTCAGAGCAGTTGGGCACAAGACAGACAGGCACAGATGTTCTTTCCACACCCATCCTTGCAAATATTCTCAAATATTTCCCTGTGGGGCTACCTGACGTAGACTTCCTATCTTACTGTCTTCTCCTCATAGTCCAGACACCTTCATGGCTTTGAGAATGGCTGTTCCAGAAGCAGCAATAGCTCCCCTGAAGTTGTTTGATGCCATAGAAAGCAAAGAAACCTAAAATAGTAGATGATCTTGTGGAAGGTTCTTCTCCAGCAGTTCAGAGGAGCCATTAGAGAGGCAAAGGTAGGAAGAAACTGAGCCCAGAGTATACTTTTATCTTCCTGTTCCTATCCTAGCAATGAAAAAAATCATCATATTGGAAACAGAAGAATGAAGTTCTTTAGTCAGGGAAGAAATGAAATTCCTTTTTCCACAAAGCCACACAGAACCTGACCTTATTTTTTGTAATGCAGACACGTATTTTCTCCATGTTCTGATACACATTTCCTCAATGACATAGCTGGTTTTGTACATATTCTGTTATGTATTTTACATTACTTTTGGCTTCCTGCCCATGGCAGAAGTATTTTGGAACTGCTGGTCTGGGCTGAGCCATTTCTTTTCTTTCTTCTGTGCTTCTGCTCAGCTAGAAATCATGGCCTTGGTTTTTCCAGTGACCTGAAACTCATGAAGTAAGGAGAAAAGACATGAATTAAAGATAAAAACAACTTGCAGACTGTGTCAGTAGACTGCTGTCCATACACTGTGCTTGAAACTCAAGAGCTATCCAAGACATTAGCTATCCAATACATGAAGGTATCCTAATCCAACTTGGAAGAAGTCCTGATTTTCCTTAAATTAGCTCCCTTGCAGTGTCACAGGGAGACTAGTGTCACCTAAAGCAGTGGGATTTCATTGCCTGGGTTATCTCAGCTGCATCAGTCAACAACTTTACAATTTTGACATTTGGGAGAAACAGTTGTAAGATTTTAATGCGAGCAGACACTTACCACCACCAAGTAGCTAAGTAGGCTAAAAATAGCCCTTGTTTTGGTATTTTGAGGTTCCCTGAGGTTAGTGATATGTTTAATTTGCTGTCTGTTTGAATACAGGAACTCTCTTGACGTATTTTTGACAGTGGAGAGTTTTATTAACAGAACGGTTCAACTTACCCACCCAGGCCCCTTCTTGAGCTGCCCTCGACAGTAAGTTGCTCCCATTTTTTTTTCCATAAAATAAGGTACAATGGAGATTGTAGAGAACTGTCAGGTTCTCAATCCATTATTTTCAAAACTGAACCATTCCTCAGCATATTTTTTCCATTATTATTATGTCCTTATGCCTATTTGATTACTAAGTGTCAAGAATCCTGTAATGAACTAAAATGGACTGAGTGTGTTTAGAATCATAGTTCAGGTTGGAAGGGACCTTAAAGATTATTGAGTTCCTGCCATAGGCAGGGACACCTCCCACTACATCAGGCTGCTTAGTGCTTTGTCCAACCTGGCCTTAAACATCTCCAGAGAGGGGGCATCCACAGCCTCTCTGGGCAGCTTATAGACTTGCCTTTCTTTTCTATGCTATCCATGCAGCAGCAGTCACTTGACTGAAGAGGTAATCAGACCTGAGACAGGCAGCTTCTTGAAGATCTGCATATCAACCTTTTTCTAGTGAATTGCAGTCCAGAGGAACTGTTGCATGGAGGAGGAGAGCTGCTATCCCAATATTAAACTTTCTTCTCTCCCATGAGATGCATTTCTATGGAATTTTTGGTTTGTTCTTTCCAGACTGCTTCATAGATTCTGGAAGAACTTTGTGGATTAGTTATCAGTGAAATATGGTTCCAGGTGAGTGTCCTCAGCACTGGCCTACAGCTACACTTACTCATGAAGGAGCTTGAAGAACAGACAGTATTGGTGAACAACAGCCCTCAAAGAAACACTGACCTTGGACAAAATATGGAGCAGTGCTCTTACTGCTTGTGAAATGATGAGAGGGAGAATCTCTTTCTATTAGTCTTTATTGTGGTCTCAAGGATGCCCTGAGCTTGCTGGTGAGATAAGCAGAGTAGCCCATCATGGGCATATGGTATTTGTACCCAGGGAAGACCTGGAAAATAATGTGAATTATTAAGTTGCAGTGCCCAAAATATTCCCTTTATACTAGTTAATTTATTAAAATAAGTATAGTCATAGAAAGGGACTATTGTCCATGACTAACTGGCACTACAATGCATTCTTGCTTGCAAGACAGAGATTATTTTTGGCAGACAAATTACTCTACAAACTCATGTCTGTTCTTGTGTATTAGAATCTCATTTAAGATAAAGATTAAAACAAGAAGGCAAATTAACAGGCTGTTTATCCCTCTTCAGCGTTCACATATTGTGGGTTAGAAATTACAGGCTGCCCATTCCATTATTTGAGGTTTGATTTATGTTCTGAAGTTTAGTTGATCTGCACTACTTCATTTTTCATTTTAAAATAGACCCAAGGACCCTGACCCTCTTAAAAAGAAAGAGCATTAGTTTTGTGGTATTGCTGTACAAAAAGTAAACAGCCAGTTTTATGAGGAAAATGTCTTCGGGATGCATAACTCTCACATGCCAAAGCCTGAATGTGGGATGCAGTGTGTGACAAAGATGCAAAATGAGGGACACACAAAAACTATTCATCCAATAAATTTGAAATGTGGTGGGACCTCGTCCTCTATGTATGAATAAGTCTTGCTGTAACCTCAAAATTATAATTCTTTATTTCTGATGTAAATGCTTGTCAACAGTAAATGTAGTACAGCCACATTTGTGTGGAATGCAGGAATCTGAGTCTAAAACTGGATGTTGGGAAGAAATGCACAAGTATACACTATATGCATATTTAGTTCTTGTTTCTGTTTGTGAAAGTATCAGTTCCAAAATGGCAATTTATTCTTTTATTTATTGTATCACCTATTTTGGACTGACTTCTCATTATTATAAACTGGATATCAGCCTGATTTCCACCAGGTGGGAATCTGAGGGACTTTTTTCATTTTTTTCTTTTTTTCTTTTTTCATTTTCTTCTTTTTTTTTTATTTTCTTCCTTTTTCTTTTTTCTCTTTTTCTTTTTTCTCTTTTTCTTTTTTCTCTTTCTCCTTTTTCTCTTTTTTTCTTTTTTCTCTTTTTGCTTTATATCTCTTTTCTCTTTTATCCTTTCTTGCTCTTTTATTTTCCCTTTTTACTTTTCATCTTCTTCTTTCCCTATAAGATAGGGATTTTCATTCTCAGTAGGGAGATGCATTTGCAAATGGTTGTCAAAACATTGCTTTATGCAAATTTGTTTAACAGTGTTTGTTCAAAGTCATGAATATTAGTTACTTAGCTGCTTAGCTAAAGCAAACCAATCAACTGAAATAGTTATTTATGTGTCTGAAGCCTTGCTGTAAATTGGAATTTGTAAGGAAGTGCTAATGCAGCCTCTGTTGTGAGATAAGAGTGAAAGTGTTGTTAGTCATATAGCCAACAAGCAGTTTCTGTGGCTGCTCTTTACTAAGTATATGGATTAAAATGGATTAGATATGATAGTACTGACCTGTTTCTAATCCAGACACATTTTATAGTTAAGCAACACCTTTGACTTCAGTGAAATAATTCCTAGATTAATCAGATGCAAATGAGAATCAGACCCCAAATACTGTAGTTGTAATGAAACCCTTCTCCCTGATCCTGTCTCTGACCTCCCGTACTTTATCTTCCAGAGATCAGCTTTGTGGTGTTAATTATGGGGTAAGTAAGCACTTACTTCCTAGAGCAAATCAGCAAAAGTCCAGGTTTGCTCTAGAGGTCCCAAAGATCAGAGCTCTGTGTTTCTTCAGGTTTCAATTTACCAGGCTCAAAACACTTAAAAGCAGAAGGAGGAGAGGCTGGGGAGTGATCAGTTTACAAGTGACCTGGGAGTTCACAGTCTCCATCCCGTGAAATTACAGCTCATATAATGGGACTTGTGCGGACAAAACCACAACAAATTAGCTCTAGCATCTTTGTTTGGAGGAGAAAAACACCTCTGCTTTATCAGCATTTCCCAGGTTGTCCTTCACTGGAGTGCCAAACTCTTTTTTTCTTTTCCCTTTTTTTTTCCAGGAGGAATATTTTTGGACATGACACACATTTTGCTGTTCTGGCAAGCAGAATTTAACAGCAGTACAACCAGGTTTGAGTCAAAACTAATCCCCCAGCCCTTCAATTATTGACAAGCACCAAGAACTTCTTTCTCTCATGTGTAGTTATACTGAATCTCATCACTCTCTATCTGATACCAATCAACTGAGTTCCTACCAAGTTTCCCTGGTCACAAAATTTTTCTGTGGTCAATGTGAATTTAAGGCATTGTAGAAGTGTTTGAAAGTCTTTATGTTTGATGCTATCTTATAGGTGGCTCTGGGAATGTCTATGTCTATATTCTGTTGACTTCCACCAAAACCATAAGCATAATGTGTGGCTGCATCTTGTGAAGATTAACCAGGATGAATCAGAAACATTGGCCTATGGGAAGAAGAGGAAAAAGTGTTATCTGCAAAAGTGTCAAAATTTTTTATGTTTTGAGAAAACTCTAGTCATACTCATTTTTTCTACCCCCCTGTGAAAGGTTTTTTTGAGGTTTTTTTTTGCAGATATCAAGACTGAAAAGGACTTGCAGACTTCACTGAGAAAAATCTGACAGGAAATTTTAATTCTATGATTTGAAAATTTGCTGTTAGTTCCAGCACTAAATCACATCATTCCTTTTCAATAAGTATATATTTGCAGCGAGGGTGTATTGCAGCAATCCAGAAGTTATATTACAAGCCCGGGTTCAAAGTGGTTAAATTAACCTGTCCAAGAAGAATATATTCAGTGGTGTATATAATCTGCAGCAAAGAATTTAAACAAAGACCCTGGAGATGGAAGCACATTACCTTCTCTGAGATTAGCAGCTATTTCTGGGCCCTCACCTACTTGTGCAATTTCCTTGGCAGGATTCCAGAGGATAACTTCTGTTCGTATAAAAATACCATATAAATAACATTAGGATTATGTTTTGGTGGGTCTCCGTGCTTAAGCCCAAATGTTGACTGAATTTTCTCTGTATTTGGGTAGTAAAAGACAAATCAGCTTCTATTTAGAAAATCTTTAGGGTCCAAAAGGAACCAGAGAGGTCTAAGTGTTGCTGCATTTCTGATCTCTAGGTGCACAATGGTCTGTAAAATCAGGGGGGTGAGCAGGAGGAAAATATGCACAAAGGAGAAATAATCAGCCCTTTATATGCCCAAACCCAGAAATACCTAGGAAATACTTACCACTGCTGTGTAGGTACTGTGTAGTGCATGCATTTAGTTCAAACCAATCACTTATTCCATTTATTTGATATATACACTCCATGCATTTGATCCAAGTAGTTGGACAGTCACTGAGGTGGGTTTTTCGACTTCTCAGTATCTGCACATATGGAGATTGAAGAACGTGCATGTTCAGAACCAGTGGAAGAGTGTGGAAGGTTGTGGGCACACACAACAGCCATCTGCCAAGCAATGCAGAGGGCTTCTGTAAAGGGTCTTGTCTGCTTAATGGAAATGTTTAGAGAGAGCCAAGGTAGGAAAAAAAACTCTGGTAGTGAAACCAGAACAAGTTACCTCTGATAGAACAGTCATGAAATGCTAATTAGGGATAGGGCATGGATAGCAGAGTTCACTTTTGGAAAAAGAGGAGGAATGGTTCAAGATTGTTTGAGAAATTGAACAGCAATCAGTCTGGCAGATGAAACAAGCGTTCTGTTGGAGGCAAATGGAACAAAATCAGAAAACTTTACATACAATAAGATTAGAGTAAGGGTAGATGCTGTGGTGAAGCAACACAAGGGAAGATTATATTCTCCCTCTGCAATATTTGCAACTTAGACTTAATCTTATGGACTACTTGCTAGCATGTGAGGCTTAGGGAACAGCAAGTGGCTCTCTAAACAGCTGAGCACAGCACTGCAGACCTACCTCCTGTTGGTGCCTCAAGAAGCTTTTTCTGTACATTACCCACTGGTGCCCAGCTGCTGGAAGATGATTCTCAGGCTGTCCTTATTCATTTCAGCCTCCAAACCAGACCTGAGCATCATTTACTGTCTCACCTTGGACCTTATCAGCCCAAAGGAGTTAAAACCCTTCCATTGTGGAATTGCAACCTTGTTTTAGGGCTGTAAATTTTTGAGCTGTCAGTAAGTTAGAGTTCAGATCCAGAATGCTGACCTGAGCTTGACATGCAATATAAATGTAAATGGGTTTATTACATCCTGAAATCTGTTGTTCTTGTGGATCCAGACTGCAGACGCTTTAGCTGTATCCTGAGGTTTCATCTTTACCAGCAAGTTAAACAGGGCACAGGGACAGACACTAAAACTCCATTATCTGTAATGTTAAATGGTGCCTTGCCTGATTTTGACTCAAGATAACCAGCACTCTCCCTGATGATTCCCAGGTGTGGTTTGAGGAGAACATATGGGATGAGGATATCCCCGTGCTGAATCTGAGTGTGGTCACCTTGTTTTAGAGGTTAACAGAGTTTAATACCACAGAGATAACCACATCATGCTATGCTAACTTCAGGGCCACATTATTTATTTTACTGGCATATATGCAGGCTCTGATAGGATCCCAGGAGCTATTATTCTCACCTGGTCCAGCTGGTGGAGAGCCTGTTTCCTCATTTGGGAGAAGAAAGCAAGCATTTCTATGGAAAAGAGTGTTTCCATAAATACATATTCTAAGTCAACCCCTATGCTGAGCATGCTTACATGGAAAAATCTAGGCTGAGTTACTGCCCAGTAGCTGCTCAAGACCTCAAAGCTAATTGCCATGGTGGATGTGTTGTAAGGGGTATTTCCAAAGGGGTTTCACCGTAGATGCTCCTGATGTTACACTTTTCTTTGTAAAATCCTAAAAAGGTTGAGCTATGGCCTGTACTTCAAGGAAATAAACCAAGGAGCATGGAGAGAAACAGAATGAATGAAGGTAAGTACATCATAGTCCATTACAACATATCATATTTCTGCCTAATATGGCCTACAGTTATTATCACAGTTTGTGAACCTGTGCTTGTTATGATTAGAAACCTCTCAAATCATTAAAACTGCTGCTGCCTAAGTTACCCTTTCAGCAATTCACTCCTCTTACAGCAATAGAACAATATATTTAAGGTGGAAAGAGATGTCCTGGATTATTGAATCCAGTCCTGGGAACACTCATCCTAGAGTCCCTGTTACAAAACTGCAAACCCCTTAGCATGTTTAAATCTTCATCCCTGCTACTATAGCACTGCTTCAAATCTTTGTTCCTCTCTTGGTTCCAAAATTCCCAATTCCAGCTTGCCTTTATTCCCAGTGAGTTTCCAACTATTCATGCCATCATCCTTAGCTTTTCTCTAAACTGCTAATCTCCCTAAAATGTTTGCAATCCACAGACAAACCCCTTCACAACAGCATCATTTCCACATGCTCTTTGAAGTCTTTCATCTGCCTCTGATTCTTTTCTGAATCCAAAACAAAGTTCTGGTGCAGCAGTTCAAGACTCTTCCTTGATCGCCTCCTCTTTTTTTATCCACACAGCATATTGCTTCTTAAATTAGTGCAATCAATAAATGTGACTCTCCCTTTTCTCAAATGTTATATCTTTAAGTGCTACTGGCCCTAATGAGATGTAAAAATAGATACCTGAGGCCATGAGTTGACTTTTCAGTTGAATAGCAAACACCTCATGTAAAAGACATGCTTCCCTGTGGGTAATAATCTGTACCAATCCAGAAAGAAGTCACTAAAGATAATGCAGTGCATCTTCTCATTGAAAAAATGTCAGCAAGAAGAACAAAAATAATTTCTGCTTTCTTCAGAGAAATTATTACAATGAGAAAACAAGACACAGAATAAAGTCCTCTGTCACTGGTGCAGTTTATCCTCTAACAGCTTTGATTTTCTTTTAGAGCTTGAGTCATAACCAGCACAAAAATTATACTCAAATCTGAATATTCACTGAGGCTGAGAAATGTATTGATACTTCAAAGGCAAGCCAAATATTTTCTCAGAATGCTGTGATAGGTCCATTTTTTATAATTTTTAGCAGATCAACACTATCATTATTTAAGCAATGAATTTTGAGAGTTTTTCAGCTACTTCACAGTTCCTCCCAGCCTGTCCTTGCTTGCAGTGTCATAAACATGCAGAAAATAAAGCTGAAGCATCCTTTGAAAAATGCATCAAATTATGAGTTTTAGTTTTTCTTTCAAATGTATGAAATTCTCATTTTGCTGAAGAAAAAAAATCTTAGCTATCTTAATTTTGAAGTGCAAATATTAGAATAAAAACTTTTTAGTGCAGCTGTCAGATACTCACTAAAAATATTAGTTCAGGTTACACATATGCAGAGCCCCAAAACATGGGATATGAGAACTGAGTCAAGAAAGAGCATTTTAATTGTAAACCAGTTGTAGAGAAATTTTAAACAATGGTAATGAGACCCAGAATATAGACATCTTGAATTCTGCAACCCCTATTAAACAAAGTACAGCCAGACGCAACAGTTAAAAATACGTAACCACACAAGTTCCCCATTTGCCCTCTTTTATTTGCTCTGTGTTTTCAATTTGTAATGACAATTTTGTATCAGAACAATAAACCAAGAGGATCATCTTTCTTTTGCCAGCTGTGACCCAAATGACTAGATTTGACTGTCCCATGAATGGAAACTGACAAATGAGACTTCAAAAGACTTCCCATTGCCAAGTTTAACAAAATTCTGCTATCTTTTAACCAAATATTTATGTATTACATGACTGTGTTTTATTATATTTATGTATTACATGGCTGTGTCCTATTAAATTTAAGTCTGCTCTGATCAGCGATACTCTCTTTCAGTGTCATTTGTAATATTGTTTCAATTAATATATGTGGAACTGAAAGAAATGTGCAAAACCTTGTTTATTTTTTAGCAGTTGATGGTAACTGATTAAATCATTGCACATGGCATGCTCTCCATCCCCTGTTTACTGTACAGAGCAGCTGGCAGGCAGCACCTGTCAGCCCAGGAGAGAATCTAATAAAGCTGCCAGTAAAACAGTGGAGCTGAATCTACATCTGCTAATAAATTCTTTTCATCATATCCTAATCAAACAGCATACATACTTCATGGCCCTGCTAGTAAAGGGTTTGAAATATCTGCTGGTGAACTTGATTTTATCAATACCAACCTGTACGACCGGTTTTTGTTTACTCCTCTGCTCAGTGGAAAGGCACACGGTGAAATGGCTGAAAGGGGAGATAAAATTGGGCATTAACATAGGCAAAAAGCCTATGTTCTTTTATTAATCTTCCTTTTCCATTAATAGGAATGCTTTGCTGTTCTTCTTGCTGTTTATTCTGTTCCCAACTCTAGCCACTGTGTGCCTGTACTTTCCAAGTGGTAATTTTCTAACAGCATCTACTGTCACACATAACTTCAGTTTTGAGGTGGTCATGTCCAACTGTCTGAGTGTGTGGCTGGTGTTTAAGATAGTGATGGTGGATGCTTTTTAGCATCCCAATATGGATAGAACCCAGTCTAGTTGTAGATATCCCTGCTCATTGCAGGGTGGGTTAGAGGAGATGACCTGTAAAGGTTCCTTCCAACCCAGACTATTTTATGATTCTATGAACATGCTACTGGCTTAAAGTCTTGCTGATGAATAATAGGATTTCTTCTCACTGATAGTAATCAAGAGAGACTTCAGGCTACATATAAGAAAGAAGTTCTTTATGGTGAGGGTAGTGAAACACTGGAACAAGTTGCCCAGAGAGGTTGTGGATGCCCCCTCCCTGGAGATGTTTAAGGCCAGGCTGGGTGAGACACTGAGCAACCTGATCTAGTGAAAGATGTCCCTGCCTATGGCAGGGAGATTGGAACTAGATGATCTTGAAAGGTTCCTTCAACCCAAACTATTCTGTGATTTGTGAGAAAGATTTTGCTGCTCAGGTTGGAAATCATCTTGTCCAGGATGACTGATCTTGTTTTGGGAACAGTGCCCCTTAGGTAAGTCAGTGTTGTCTTAATGTGTCAGCACAGTTTGTCATGTGCCATACTCTTCCTCCTCTAGGTATATAGCACAAATGCATTGCACAGGTTCTCTGTGGAGATCTTAAGACCTTTTTCTTTACATTCTGGGATACTGTTGTCTTTCCAGTCCCATAGACTCTAGCAAGTGTCCAGCACAGACTGTTCTTTTCTCTGGTGGCTTAGTCGATCCTACATCTCAGCAAAGTGTTTCTCCATAAGGTAGTATTTCCTTGCTGATCTTGCAAAATGTCACCTTTACTATAGCTCCTTGGCTTTTTAGGTTTCCTAAAGATGTTTTCTAAAGTGTCAGATTGCAGCCTAATCTTGCATCTCTCTATCATTGCCTACAGGTTATTTACCGATGTAAACTAAACTTTATCTCTTTACTTCTTGCATTACAATTCCACTGCTTTGTATGGAAATAATATTGCACTTATGTGTCCAAATTAAAGATTCTCCTCAACTCCTCATAATATTCTTAATCTTTCCCTCTTAACAACCTTCTAAAATGTGACCTCCTTCAGTTCTGAAGTCAGGATCTGAATGCAAGTGCAAGTTCTTCATCACTTCGCTCCCCTGGCTGCAGCTCCTTCTGACTATAACCCACTCACACTCAACATCCAGCTTCTTTGTTGTACAACAAGGTTACAAGCCCAGTTAACTTTCTTTTCCTTCTGGCCTGCACATCTCCTTTCAGTTGTGTGCAGTTGATATCAACATGAATTACAATAAGTGGAAATTCCTCAGTATATTTCAGGATATCCTTTGCTTTTTCAGTCACACAAACCTTGTGAAAATTTTTCATTGGAAAGACAATCACACAGATAATTGAGCTATAACTGTAAATTTCTTGTGACATCTTCTTTCAATGTCTATTTGTTCTTTCCCCATCTTTTATTTTGGTTTCTTTCACTTTATGTTACATTGTCATCATCAGGAAGTTTCACTCACCTTATCCCATTGTGTTCATGTCCCTGGACTAATGATAAACCATAGGACAGTTATCTTCTTTGTATCTAGCTGCAAATAACCTAAAGAGGAAGGAAAGAAAAACAAAGTCAAGACACTGGCAATGTCACATTGCTTCCTCTCTAAATTAGAAAACACCATTTTCCTGCCTTTGGAAAACAAAATTGAGGAAAAAAAATGGGAAATTCAAAGTCCATAGAAGTTATTGCTACTTCAAAGGAAAAGACATCATCACCTCCCCTGCCTCCTCACTGGTTTTACATCTTAAGTGTGCATATTTTAAATATAAAGTCCACATAAAGGATGTAGAAATATTTTAAAGATCAATTTATTTATTACCTTCAATATCTGGACATTACTTTAAAATCTGGACTAATTTACATGTCTGGGACATTAGCAATACCCTTTAACATCACACTAAGGCTGACAGAGGATGTCAGTGGAGAGTTACTAGTGTTTTTGGTAGCCTCAGCAAATCTCCTCAGAAAACCAAACTTACCAACAAGAATAATTCAATTCCTCACAATTAAGCTATGTAGATTCTAAGAAATATATTCTGCTGTCACCTATGATTTTCATTTTCACATTTATTTGAGCAAGGAAAGCACTGGTCCCTTAGGCAAATGGCCATACCATGGAAGAACATATGACAAAGCATGTGATGGACTAGAGTAACCATGAATACCAGTTTCCCTTTTGGCACAGAACCAAGTCACTTAGAGACAACAAGAAATAGCTTTGAAGAAATGTAACGGCCCCATAGCTATCTCCCTTCCCCATCAAATTTCTCACAGTGCTGTTAGTTAAGCTCAAGCAAATGTTATGATTTCCCTGCTCTGTTTGGAAATCTGTGGATGCCCCCTCTCTGTAGGTGTTTAAGGCCAGGTTGGACAAGGTACAGCCTGATCTAGTGGGAGGTATCACTGCCTATGGCAGGGGGTTGATGATCTTTAAGGTCCCTTCCAACCTGAACTATTCTATGATTCTATGAAAAGTGTCTATCTGGCAGTTTAAAACTATAGACTAAATGTGGAAAACGAGTA
The DNA here is from genome assembly GCA_013400935.1 of Turnix velox. NCBI lineage: Eukaryota > Metazoa > Chordata > Aves > Charadriiformes > Turnicidae > Turnix > Turnix velox. The sequence continues at coordinate 105,658 of VZTY01023678.1, read as the reverse complement.
TTCTATTGTGAAATCTCAACTGACTGCTCAGGCAGGTGTATATCCCATATCATACCTCACTTTCAAAGCAGGCAGTCCCTTCATCTTTTTGTAGCCAATTAGAAATGCTTGACTAGTGAAACTTGACTAGTGAAATAGCTTCCTGGCAAAGCTTGAAAAATAAACTGTGAAACCTCTGGGTGTAACCTCCACACAACCTATAAACAGTTTGTGATACTCACAGTTGAGGGGAGTTTGAAAATACTGGCAGGTAAAGACCTAGGTATATATAGATAAGGTGCGACCTAAGAAACAATTTTAAGAGTGACTACCTATTTGGTACAATAGGTGTCTAAATAGGCAAACAGATGCTTAAACAGTCTTAGATGAATGGCTTCTCCAAAAGCCAGAAACAAGTTCAGGCTTTGTAACATTGTCAATTTGCAGTCAACAGCCAAAGGATTTCCATGCAAGCTACAAGCAGTCAAAAAAGAAATGAGGAAAGTATTGAATAGGTATTTTTCAGGAAGAAGGAGAAGGAATAAGGTTCAGCAATAATCTCTCTGAATGGAGAAAATTCCTACTCGATAGCTATAGCTTATTTCTTTCATACTCCCTTGTAGAATCATAGAAGAGATCCCAGGATGCCTAGTTGATACAGGAGAAATTTTTGTTTGAGTGCTACATTTTGATGCAGAGATCATTTCTGGGCAGCAAAACATTTTATTATAAAAAAGTATTAAATGGATAGGGAATTGAAGCAGATCTTTTTAATTATTTAGGCTGTCACATAAAAAGGTCAATGGACACTAAATTTAATTACCAGGGCATGTACAATGCATTAATCTCAAAAGTGGGAATATAATTCCTCCTGGGCCTGTATTTGGCTGTAATACTTAAAGCAGATATCTGTAATTTTGTAATCAAAGTCAAACCAAGATGAACTCTTACCAGAGGTATTCTGAGGTGGTTTCTAATTGCAGATCCTGAAAAGAGGCTTTCTGCCATAACACTAATTTTACTTTTCAGCTTGTGAGAGAAACAGCAGATAAAGGCAAAGACTGCCAAAGAAGTGGGGCAAATATATTTAGTGAGCAAATATTGTGTTATTAAATGAAATGTGTCACAGTTTCAGCATGCAGAGCAAAACAGGCAGAACTGGACAGATATCCTTTGATTTAACAGTGGGGTTTTCCCACTTTTACAAGCAGACATTGTGATTTTCTGTCTGTCAAAATTTTTTGATGGATAGCTGATGAACAAGCTGTTCTTTGTGGTTGTGGAAAACATGGAAAAGGAACCATTTTTATCCTTGGTGATCTGGGATGAAAAATTACAATATTCCCGCAGGTGAATTTAGGAAGAACATAAGCAATCTTATCTCTCCATTCCACCTAAGAAAAGATCATGCACACCAAAACCATCCCTGGCACGTTTGTCTTACCTGTTCTTACAACCTGTCAGCAGGAGAGACTGCACCAGTTGCCAGGATAGCTATTACAGGACTCAACTCTTCTTACCATCAGAAAGTTCTTTCCACTTTCTTGCTTAATTCTCCCTTCCTGCAATTTAAATATACTGTTTTTAATTCCTGTCCTCAGGGAATATGGAGATCAGACTATTCTATTCCACTTTACAGAAACCTTTAGTTGCTTCTTGCCACACTCCTGCTCCCTGGCCAGTCTATACTTCATATTGGGTCATGTTCAGGATTTACTGTGGAGGTGAGCAATTAGGTGTCTCCTCAAGAAATTTTTTAGATAGTCCAAGAATTTCTACAGTGAATCAGTCGAGCACCCAACATATCTTTTTATCCACTAAGCCCAGTTCTTCAATTTATAGTCATCCCACTGGAACTTGGTACCTTCTTTGTCCCTTTTCCCATGTGATCATAGAATCAGAGAATAGTTTGTGTTGGAAGGGACCTTAAAGATCACTAAATTCCAACCCCCCTGCCATAGGCAGGCACACCTCCCACTAGATCAGGCTGTAGATCATTATGTAGAAAAGCATAAACATGACACATGGTGAAAAAGCTACTCTGCACATGTAAGGCAGCTGAAAAAGTAGTTCTCTCTTAAAGAACACCAAAAGTTTCAGGGCAAGACATAGGCCACTAGGGGGCAGGAGAATATCTAGTACTTGTGGCAGGGTACTTCAGGGAATTCCAGACTGAGGGGAGAAAGGGCACAGGAGGAACAAAAGGGACTGAGAAAATATAACTAGCAGCTACCAGTGATATGGCAGGGCAGCCACAGCTGAGAGTGTTCCACTGGGAATAGACAAACTTTGTACAGATCATGAGAGACCAGTGAATTTGTTTGTGTGGAAGTCCATGGGGTACGTACCAAGCTGGTGCTACAGTGTGTGGACACAATGAGTTTTGTCAGGGATAGGGCTAATTCTGTCAGGGACACTGGTATTCTATACCCACTCCCAAGCCATGGCCATGGTGGGTGCATCTTACAGTGAGTCCAGGACAGTGTGTAATGTTGTAGTGGTGTCTGTACATTCCCCTGCCCATGGTGTTGTTCTTCTTTTCTTGTTGCAGTTGTTGTTCTGTTAAACTTTGCTTTTTACCTTTGTCTCATCCCATGAGTGTTGGTTTTTGTTTTTTTTATCTTTTCCCCTCACAAGTCTGCCCATTCCAGAAAGGGATAACTGGAGTGAGAGACACCTGGCTTGCTCTTCTCTCTGTGGTCAAACCACAACACAAAAACCCAAGCAAGGTGTCTAGGTATTAGAAATGAAAAATGGAATAGAGAATTGAAAAGAGAGACCAGGATGTGCTACTGTGTAAATTCACAAAAAAATGGAGAAGTTGTGAGCAGTACTGTAATCATCCAAATGCAGTAGCAGGACTGAAAAAGATCCAGACAAATGGCTTTGTGAAGAATAACTTAAGAAAGAGGAACTCTCAAGTCTGGGAAAACATTGTTTGGGCAGGATGTGAAATGTAGAATTGATTGTGTTAAGTACGCCATAAGGATTGATTGTTTAGTTGGAGCTAGAAGAAGGAAGGCACAAAACTAAAAGATTTTCTATTATTATTATTTTAAGTGTATTAATCCTGTAACTATTTTCAATAAGGATGAATAAATGTTCTAACTTAGATGTATCTATTATATTAATTAGTTTACATGGTTAATGTATAATGTCTGAGTGGAATCCTACCCTTTTTAGATGCTCTACAGGTGCCTCTTTTAAGCGTTAAGTAAATTTTCATTGCTGATCTGATTTTCTTATTTAAGTACTCAGTCAATATAGGAGAAGCCTGATCTAGTGAGAGGTGTCCCTGTCTATGGCAGCAGGGTTGGAATTAGATGATCTTCAAGGTCACTTCCAATCCAAGCCATTCTATGATTCTAACAATTGTACACTTTAAAATATATATAGGTAAAATATGCTTTATTAGTAATCAGTTTCTTAACAAAAATAAAACTTTTTATAATAACTTTTTAATGAGAAAGCTTGGTCCAAACATTGTACATGTTAGCTGTTCCTAAATCACTGTAGAAAGGGGGTTGGATTGAAGGTTCTTCTTTCAATTTACATTGGTGACCAACCAAATTATAATCAACATCAATAAAGAGTACAGGCTAGAAGAGTAAAAAATAATGTTGAAACAAAATAGTTCTTGTCAGTTGAAACTGGGAGATAGATTCCTAGGGAGCCTGTAAAGAAAAGGAAAATAGCCATAATGAGCAGGACTTTGAATCCAGCCCTCTAGTCCTTCCTGAGGCAAATCTTCCCTTGACTTCAAGCCATGTTGTTTGTGTAAAAAGATGACCAGGGCTCTGGTGTGAGAGATTTTTCTTGTTTCTAAACACAAAACCCTTCAGACATCACAACCCTTTATACTCTCTGTGTGTTAGTGTGCCTTCCCCTAGTGATGGAGACTTGTTGTTCATGAGGAGCTGTGGCTGATTCAATTCTCAAGTTTTCTTCTGTTGTTGGAGATATTTATTCAGCTTTGATTCAATGTAGAGATCAAAGCAACCCAAAATTGACAGTCACAGCGAGGTCTTATTTCACAGTGGATATAATTTTGTTTTGTGTCCTTCCACTGGGCTGGATTACTGGGTGGTGATAAAAAGTTGGGCCTTTAGTGGACAGAAATGTTCACCCCTCATCTTTAATTCCCTTTTGAAAATCTCTTTAAAATATAGGGAAATTACTTTTATTATCACGTTGTAATATATTTTGGCTGGAAAATGGAAACAGCTGGGAAAATCTAAATAAATGCACATAAACAGTTAAACATCAGGCACAGAAGATGTATTGTAAACCTGTACTTCACCTAGGAGAAATCCATGTACTGCCTTTCCTGCTGTACTGGATGTACTGCTCAGGAATGCTTGTCAAAATGCCTTCATAGAATCATAGAATAGTTTGGGTTGGAAGGGACCTTAAAGATCATCGAGTTCCAACCCCCCTGCCATAGGCAGGGACACCTCCCACTACATCAGGCTGCTCAGTGCCTTGTCCAGCCTGGCCTTAAACACCTCCAGGGAGGGGGCATCCACAGCCTCTCTGGGCAGCCCGTTCCATTGCTTCACCACCCTCACAATATAAAATGTCTCCCATCCATCTTTTCTGTATCTCTCTTCCTC
>VZTY01023678.1:0-100841 GCA_013400935.1 Turnix velox | reverse complement strand
CTACTCTGAGGTCCCCCCCGACCCTTTTTTGGGGCAGGCTGAACAACCCCAACACCTATAGCCTGTCTTCATAGGGCAGTTGCTCCAGCCCTTTGACCATCTTCGTGGCCCTCCTCTGGACCTGCTCCAACAGCTCAATGTCCTTCTTATGTTGTGGACTCCAGAACTGGACACAATACACCAGGTGGGGTCTCACCAGTGCCAAGTAGAAGGGCAAAATCACCTCTCTTGACCTGCTGGTCACACTCCTCTTGATGCAACCCAGGATTTGGTTGGCCTTCTTGGCTGTGAGTGCACACTGGTGGCTCATGTTGAGTTTGTCATCAACTGACACTCCCAAGTCTTTCTCTTTGGAGCTGCACTCAAGCCACTCTCCACCCAGCCTGTATCTGTGCTCAGGATTGCTCTGACCCAGGTGCAGGACACTCAGACAGAAAGCCCAGGTAAGATTCATCTGACTGAGTGTGAGTTCTTTCAGTACAAATCCCTATATCACAGCCAGTTATTCAATTATAGTTGTACTTGCTTTTTATTGCCTTTATAGTAAACAGGCAGTTTTCAGGATTAATCTCATGCCAATGCAAGTCTCTAAAATCAGTGAGATGAGTCCAGCTTCTACCCTGAGCTTCAGATTTCTATGCTCTGGACAACTTGTATTTCACATAAAGCTATTCAGATGGGATAATTGGGCAGTTTAAAACGTTAAATTGAGGGAAAGTCTCTGACAAAAGAACAGCTTTTATTTGGCTAAAGCACATCTTTTGAAACGCAGCCAATATTAGTATGTGGAGCAGGAAAATTCACTGCTTTCCTTTGTAGATGCTTTTTTTTCTAACTGATCTCCCTCACTGCTGAAAAATGTGCCTTATTTCTAAATTAAACTTGCCTAGTTTTAGCTTGTACCCATTGATTTTCTTAAAGCCTTTTCTCCTTAGTTTAAAGGTCCTTTCAGTGTTCAGTGTTTTTCCTAATGAATGTACATGCATAGAAAATCAAGCCACCCTTAAATCTATGATAATCTAAACAGATTGAGCATTTCCAGTGCTCCACTGGAAGGCATTTTCTCCATCATGAAATGATTTTTAAAGTTCTTTCTGCATCCTTTACAATTTTCTAACTTTTTTCCCCTCCCCAAAGATGGACAACAGATGTGTATGCAATATTCCAATATTAATCTCATCAATATTCCATACAGGGGTAGAATCATCACTCTCCTTGGACTTGTTACTCAGTTTATACAATAAAAGGTCCATGTATGGGGTGTTTTGTTTTGTTTTGCTTCAGAATTAGTAACTTCTGCTCTTTTGCTTGTCTCTTAAGATCCATTACAGAACAGTTGCAGAAATTCAGCAGTATTAAAACAGTTAATTGAAATTGTCTCTCTTGACTGGATATGTCAGCTTATTCTGTGTTTAATTATATGCTCTTCCATTAGTTTTTGTGTAATTCACAACTATCTTCCTATATCTTAGGAATATTTACACTGAATGTGGTCGCCCTTCAATCAGTCCTTGAGAGCTCACACTAGAAGCATAAGTGTACCCCATGATTGGTTTTATTTAGGAACTGTCAGCCAGTCCTTAACCATATAAATTTATTATTATGGGATGGATTTCCAGTATTTTGCCTAATTTAAACTTTTTTGACATTGGCACATTTTTGCTCTTCTAGTCTTCTTGAACTGCTCCAGCATTTCAAGATTTATTCAAAAATAACATTAGTGATTCATCTGCCTCAGGAAGATGCTCTGAGGACTCTTGGATTCAGGCTATCTGGTTTATTTTAAAATATTTAACAGTTTTTATCTAAAATGCTTCTTTCTAACTTCAAAACTGCAAAGTTCTTAATCATCCTCATGTGAGATGATCAAATGACCCTATTCTTCTCTCAGTATTGTAATATTTACTATATATTTATTCTTTTTTTCTGTAATTATTAACAGATTTAACATCCCTATCTAATGACAAGATTATATGACTTCTAACATCTTTTTAATTAAGATTTTAAAATTTTTAATATTTTTCAAAGACAGCAAATATTCCCTCACACTTTCCGCTTCTCACATTAATTATTTTCTTTTGTTCAGAATTTCTCATTCATAGTGCCAACTAAATCTGCCATTTCTTTCTATTTTAATATGTTACACAGTGCTTTTATATTCCCCATTTCCAGAAAATTAAGTTGGGCTTTTAGCCATTCTTTCTTGATTGCAAAACCATAGGGTTTAGCCATCTAATAAACTCTTCTAAAAGAATGCCTAAGTTTCATTCAAAGTTTGCTACTTTCATTTCAATTTCCAGGAATTTTTGCTCATAACATTCCTCACCTTTTGGAAATTATGTTTTTTATAGCACAAACTGTGTCACTCATTGAGAATTGTATTTATTTATCTTTTTAGATGAGGGCATATCATAGTTCCATGGCTCCAGGCTGCCACCATCTCTTTGGTATTGAGAGTAATTCACCTATATCTAACATTTAAAGTCTGAGTGTCTTTAAATGAATTACTTTGTGTTTAATTTTTAAGATTCTCATGTTTTATTGCTGTTTGAACTGAATTCCCATCTTTATTCTACCGAGATGAAGTTTGCACACGATGAAATAAAGAAGTAATTTTGTTGGGTTCTGTAAGGAATGTAGAAACAATAAATAAAATGATTGGATTTTTTTCTCCCTTTGTTGTAACAAACCCTCTCCTGAATAGATATTTAGCACAAACTAAACTGTTTAGTTTATTTAGCTGCATGTATTTAGGCATGCTGAATTGTAACAATCCTTTATGCTTGATAAAGTGATAAGCTCTCTTAAAAACAACTAGAGCTGCAGTGAACTTTGGAAAACAAGCCCCCTAAAGCTTGTAAGCTTTATTGCCATTTTCCAGGTGGGCTCATAAGGAAAAGGGAGGCCTTAAAATGATGGAGATTGCCAAAAGGACACTCAAGGGTAATTCAGAAATTTTAAAGTAAGGCAGCCAATACAAATATCATGCTCTGCTGAAGATACAGGTCTTGCACATCTGTGACATATGAAAAGCTAACTTTAGATGTACCTCAGAGGTTGACAACTTTTTTAGAAACTCAGATATAAAGAACGCTAAAGTAGAATTCCAAATTCAAGTCAGATTGTGGATCTACTGTCAGTTTTGTGAGTCAAGATGTGTTAATAAAGGGGGCTTTTTTGACTAATGTAATAAAGTCTAAGAAGAAAGGCATCATCTTCTTCATCTAAGAAGAAAAACAGTGGCTATAAGTTGCTAAGAGGTTATTAATAGCAATGCATTCACGTGTCTGTCCACAGATGCTCCATTTCTTGCTTATTATTGACTCATGTTTCCAGCTCTTCCTGAGTGTGAATTGCTGTGAATGACAAGAATCCAGCCAGAGCCTAAATCCCAAACCTCAGGTGTAAGTGTCCCACATAGGAAATGAAGTCCCACCATGCCTCATTTTTCTGCATGCATTATATCCACTGGTAGACCATAAAAAAACCCAACAAAGGACAGTGTGCTATTTTATTTCTGCTGGACTGCTTGTGGAGTCCTCATTTTCATAACATCTGACTGATGCCCTGTCATTAATGTTGGGTACTTAATTCCCATTAAAGATCCCAAAGTGATGGGCAGACACGTTTTGATGGGTGTCTTTGGGCCAACTTATTCCGGATTGCATAGGAAAACTATGATTGAACAGAAACTGAGTCTGCTGAGTTCTGATTTCTTATATATAAGTGGCAACGCACTGGGTAAGGTTTTAGCAAACAAGTTGTAAGTTGTCCAATTTTGTGATTAAATATATGCAGTTAGATAAAATGCTTCGTGACTGTTGCAAGTCCTACATGCAAATCATCCTAGGACATTTCTAGAGGATTACACTTACTGCAGGGACTTGGTAGTTCTGCACACAGCCTTTGTCCTTGCTCAAGAGAGGAACAAACTGGAAGGATGCTGGTTTATAATGCTTTAATGCTTCCAAATCATGAGACCCACAAAGCACAGAGTCTGATACTATCACTGTGTTCATATGAATATACATTTCCTAATGGAGTCCTTTACACAAAAAGGAGGCAGCAGTGAAGGACTCTGTAAAGATACACAAAAATCTCAGCAAAGAAGAATCTGGTTTTTAAAGAAAAATATTTAACAAAATCTTTTCTTGAAGGCTTTTACATTTTCACATACTTCTTTATTACATGATCTGGAAGACACTGACAGGACAATACATTGACTGCAAAATCTGCTGTAGAATTTGGGAGGGAGTGTCAGAGGAAAGTAGCTGCACTTTGATGTGTTTTTATGGTTCCCTCTAAGAGATTTTGTGTGTAAATAATGAAGCTGAGATCACCCAGAGTAAAGTAAACCATTCCCTTCAGATGCTCTGATTTCCTTCAAGAGTTATTTGTGTGTGTGTGTTCCTGTATGCCTGAGAGGAGTTGGTGCCTTCAAACACTTTCAAACACATTGAAACAATAGCTGAGAATTATTCCTGAGCCCCCAAGAGTCTTTGGTGCTTTACAAAACAGAGGAAATCCTAACTGCTACTTCTAGAGAATTTTTTCATGTTTCTAAATTACAGAAATGGAAAAATCTACTTTATGACCTAGAGTAAAGTGGTGCAACTTTGTTATCATCACAAGGATATTCCCTGTGTCAAATGTGGATCAGATAGAAAAATGCCACTTTTTAAATTGATAGTTTTAGTATTTGTGCTGTCTTATTCTGACTTGGTCAACTATAATGAGAGAGGAAAACCACAAATATGATTTTCAGAAGAGATGCTGTTGCTGTTCCACTTCTGAACAGTGTGCAGCCTCAGTTGTATCAACAACTGCAAAATTCAGAAGGTATTTGACATCTCTCAGTAAGTGGCAAAGTGACATTTCTTCTTTGCAGTCACTTCAGTTCACAAACTTTTAGAGCATTGATAGTTCTACATAGCTCTTCTCTGTCCTCTGCAGAGTATTTGACTCCACAAAGGGGCTGGTAATAAATAAACAAGGAGTGTTTCTTATGTAATTTTTATGTTCCCCCAATCCAATGTATCTTTAATCTGACAGTAAATTGCCATTTCTATTAATATCATTCCAAAACTCTGAAACTCTGAGGGTAGACCTGCATTTTATATTCCCACAACTGCCTTTCCCAAGTCAGCTTCCAAAATAGCAGAGGCTATGCTTGTTTGCAATGGGATTAAGCACTTGCTTGGATTAATGTTGATTTGGTTTGTTGAGCTGAGGTTAGACCACAATTCTTTCACAAATGGAAATATTCTTGATCATCTTTCCCCACCCACAGAGGACACTTGTTTGAAGAAGGATTTACTGGGTGGGTAGAGAACCTGCCATTCACTGCTCTCAGACAGAGCTGTGCCTGTTTGCCATCATCCTTTCCTCAAGTCAGTGCTGTCAGTTACACTGGTTGTGTACAGAGCACTACTTTTATCCAATAAAGAAAAACAAATAAACAAATGAGAAGCTTGTTAAGTAGTGTCTCTCTGTTCCCTTCAGCAAGGCATAATGGAACAACTGTGTAAATAAAACTCCTTTTTGTAGCCAACACAGCTCTCAAGTAAACCAGATTCTGTGGGATGTGGCTCTACACTGCAGTGGCTGCAGCCTGTCTGATTGCATGGCCAACACAAAGTATGATTTCCTGACCAAAGAAGGAAAGACTCACCCAAAAGGCCCTGGCACCTGTTCTGCAGGCTACATGGCACAAGTTTCTAGTCTCTGTCAGTCACAATGACTGTTGCTTGTATTTCCATGTACTTCAAATCCTTGTTGTTGAGCAAGGTCTTGCAATATTCCTCAGAACAGCATTTTTCATTTTCCACTTAATCACAGGCTTCTCAAGGTTCTTTGTAGTAGCCAGGGAACTTCCTCACCCAGTGATAAGGCAAATCACAGCCAAGGAGTATCCTTGATACCAAGGATAAACACAGTATGATTTTGGCTTTGGCTCATCATCTGTCTGTAGGGGTTACTAAAGGGCAGTTTCCATCATGCACCACAGATAGGACAGAAAAAGTTTGAACTTGGTGCATCAGTAAACATTCACATGGAACAAATAATGGATGAATTGTCATCTCCTTTAATGACTGCGTAGTGTAACAGGAGTGTATTTGAAATATGATGAAAGATCCATATATGGAGCATTTGTAGTTGGACATGACAGAGCTTTTTGAATTTTTTTTTACTCTCAAACTCAGGCAGCATCCCTTGAACGAGTTTATAAGTAAAAGCTCTAATGACTTCAATAGGGAAGCACTGATGTCTACAGCAGGATGGTTTTGGTCAAAAAGCCCATTAACTGCTTTGACATTGGGAACTGGGAGCTGTGAGATGTGTTATCAAATCATAGAGTTATAGAATCATAGAATAGTTTGGGTTGGAAGAGACCTTAAAGATCATCGAGTTCCACTCCCCCTGCCATAGGCAGGGACACCTCCCACTAGATCAGGCTGTTTAGTGCCTGGTCAACTGAAATCTCTCCAACAGTGCTATAGGTCAACTAATAAACTAAGTCTTGTCTCTATACTTTGTGATTCACTGCTATGAACAGTAAGGAATTAATCGACTGATCCCTAGTTGAGGGATTTGTGATCACTTTGTGATAGACGACAAAGGTAAAAACCAGAACTTAAATGATTACCATGTAATTTCATGCTTATTGTTGTATCATCTTTTGGTAGAATGGTATGTACCAATTTAAAACAGCTGGTCCAAGCGAGTTAAACCAGTTTAATATCCGGAATATATCACCAAGGGGATTGCATATTAAATTATAGGAAGTGATCTGAGATTTCAATAGTGGTTTATTATTCAAAATTGTTTTGCCTTGAAACAAATTGTAGGTTTTGACCTCAGAGTTTGTATCTTTCATTTTAATATTGTAGTAGTTTATTAGAATCATAAATATTAAGATATAAAAGTTTATTATCCCTAAATTTCAACAGAGACTCATTGGAAACTATTATTCCCAAATGCTTTTATGATGACAGTAAAATGTACTGTAAGTTAAGTGAAAACTTTTATTCAACAGTTCAGCTACAGTGCTATTTTTCTCTGTTACTTAAAAAATATCACACTGTTTCAGGAGAACCAAATTACAACTTTCTATCATTTATGCAATGCAATTTTTGCTGCTATTTTTAAAGCAGTAGGCCCAGATTCTCACTTCCTAGCATGTTATCTCCATCAGTTTTTATGGAAGTACTCCTGTTTTATACTGGTTTCATTGAGATCACTAGCAAATTCCAATCTTGTTCTGTCACAGGGAGAAAATATGGCTTCTGGTTTCCTCACACTTTTTTCTGAATGTCTTTGGACAGATGGAAAGGTGAGACTTAATGCAGACCTGAATGAGAAAACTCTGACAAGGCAAGCTAGGAGGAAAGTTTTTGTATCAACCTGAGATACAGGTGATAAGTTTTGGACCTCATCATTCCTTTAGTCAGTTCCATATTCCAGTGTTCAGCTGTATTTTTTTGCTTCATTCAGAGTGGACCACAGAACAATTTCTCAGTGCATCAGGCTACAAAAATCAAATAGGTTTGGGTGAAGTCTTGCCTGCCTGCTCTGTGACTTACTAATCTTTGTACATAGGATTCATCTGACTGGCTGGAGATATCTATAACATGGGCATTTTTTTCTTTCATCAATGAGTAAAACAGGCATTTCTGAGGCATGGGTTAGCTCACAGACATATAAAATAGTCCAGATGAATTGTATTCCAACAACTATGAATTATTTTCATGGACAAAGAAGGCAATCTGTGATGATCTATGCGGACCAGAAATAATGGATGTAAATTGGAAAGGGGTAGATTCAGGCTAGATATAAGAAAAAAATTCTTTACAGTGAGGGTGGTGAAACACTGGAAGAGGTTGCCCAGAGAGGTTGTGGATGCCTCCTCTCTAGAGGTGTTCAAGGCCAGGCTGGACAAGGCACTGAGCACCCTGATGTAGTGGGAGGTGTCCTTGCCTATGGCAGGGAATTTGGAACTCGATGATCTTTAAGGTCCTTTCCAACCTGAACTATTCTATGATTCTATGATCAACTGACATGCAGTTATCTAAAAGCTGAAGAGGATGTTAGGTTTGTCTGTCCTGCCAAAGTGTGATGCAAGGTCTCGAGTCAGCAGTAGATGAGCTGGCTTCAGTATAAAAACCAGCAAAGGTATATCAGTGCAGCTTTCCACCTCTTCCAATGAGTAAATTAAAAGAATTGAACTTACCAACTCAGACACAGCACCACACTGGCAAAGCTGTGCTCTTCCTAGAACCTTGGATAGTCTCTCTGTATGGTGCTCCTCTCTGCTGTGTAGATGCATGGGCTGCTCAGCAATGTGAGAGTCATGGCTCTGTGGGCTTATCCTCAATGGGCTCACACCAGTAATATGTAGGCAGCAGCAGGCCCATTGCAAAACTCAATATATAGCATCTGGTGGCTGGAGAGACCATATTCCAAAGAGAAAATATTGCTACCATTCTCAGGCTGTATAAACAGCAAGGTTGTGTTGTGACTTCCTCTGCAACTGATAAGCAGGTGATACTAAAATGTCCAGTTCCTGGCGACAACTCCAGTCCCTAACTACAAAACTGTAAAAAAAATTTACATAAGGCATAGTGATTCATAGTGAATGTTTTGTCATGAAGTGTGATAAGTGATGCAGCTGGAGACAGTTACCATTTCTCCTCCAGCCTCCCTCTACCTCTTGCTGAATAGCTGCAAAAAATGTAGCCATACCTCCACACTTACTCCTTTGCAACTGGAATTTCTCTCCCTTTGGGCAGACACAGCAAACTCAGTCTGGCCTTTCCTATTCTGCTTTTCATTCAAAACAGCTTCACAGAGCACTGGTTTATGTATGCTGAAACTGTGATTTTGATGCCTTTTTGGTAAGCAGAAGAATGAAGGTTTGTCTTGCCTTTTCAGCCAAGTATCACACTAATAACTGTGATATTAACAAAGGCAAGAAGTTGGGAGTTGACTATGCTTTTTATCTGTGAAGCTGTGCAGAGCAGAGCAAGTGGAACAACTCCTTTGCTTATGTTTCTAAAAGGTCAGATTCCAGCTCTGTTATTCATGGTTTATACTACTGAATGGAATCATCTTCTGTATGAAATCTGAGAGATATTTTCATATAACTTTGCATGCTAGCTGGGGCCCAGAACCCCTTGCCTCTACAGCCTTTTGCATTTGAAATGGTTTTTGTTTTAGACTTGGGCTAACAGGCTGGAACTGTGGGGCTAATACTGTGATTTCTTTTCCTCTTGGAAAGGAGCTAACTACTCACTCAAAAATAAGATCAAGAAGCAGCATTAAAAGGCTTCATGTTTTCTAATAAGTCACACCATAAGTCCCCAGAGTGTCTTGAAACAGGCAAATTCTCTAGTCCTCCAGGAAATCATCAGAGAGTAACCCAGTTCACCACAGAAAAGAGAATGATGGGAAGTATGACCTACAGTGCTTGTAATATCACTTAAGAAACTACAGTTCTTGAGAATCATTATTCTTTACAGCTCTATGGCAGAGAAGGAAGATCTTTGTGCCCCAAGACTGATGTCAGTCTTCTATAATTCTGTCATGAAAGAATATCCTCTGTGTGAATTTAGCTAAGACTCCTTTTTTTCCCTAACAAATAAGAAACTTCTGACTTTTTTACTTGCTGTTGTGTGCTGCTTCAAGCATGGTTTCCTTTCTTTTATCCTCATGGCAACCCTCATAAAGTATTTCTGTCTCTTCCTGTCCATATCTTCCGATTCCTCAACCTGTGATTCATTTTCTAGGAGATCTGCTGGGAATACTGAGTCAGGTTTTCTTCTCCTTTAAGCCAGGATGACTTGCACTGCTACTGGATGTACTACTAACACATGTGGTAGTAACACCTGCTCCAAATTCTGAAGTTCCCTGAAACAGCTCTGTCTTGCACTTTGAACTGCCTCTCAACTAATCCCTTGCTTTAAAGAGGTAGGGAAGAAGATGACAGTAGCTCTTTGATGTTTTTAAACAGCATCAATGCTAGTTTTTTCCTAGTGATTACTGAAGCTAGTTTTTTTGTAGTTGGTCCATAGCTCATGTCTTTCTTTTTTTTACATTTTTCATAATGGATTAATAAAAATCCCAATGTACTTTACCAAAATTTAAGTAAAAGTGAGAATATTATAAGAAACAACAGAACAGAACATACAATGAATGCAAGCCAAAGTGAAAAATTATCAAAATAAATTTTATACTAGCTAAATAACAACTGTACCTTTATGTGTGGAAGTGTGCAGATGACAGTCAGAACTTCAAACGATGATGTTACTGACAGCCACCACTGCATACTCAAGCTGAAACATGAGAGACAAGCTTTGTTCTTTCTCTTCATGCTTTCATCATGAGAATTAATAGAAAAGCTGAGTAATCAGAATATAGCTGGCATCTTTGATGACACATGAAACAGAATGGAATCTGTCTTGATCCCCCTTAGATTCGCTGTATTTCTGCTACTGATGATAGAAAGTAGTTTATCTTCATGAAATAGGCAGATGTGATCTAAAGAGAGAGCTGAGGCCAGATATGTCACATATAAGATATGCACTACTATTTTCTAATGGCAGATGTGTTGTGAAAAGAGATTCCCCCATAAACCCAAGAAATAAAATCACCAAAATTTTGGCCTAGCCATTCATAGAATCATAGAATAGTTGGGGTTGGAAGGGACCTTAAAGATCATCGAGTTCCAACCCCCCTGCCATAGGCAGGGGCACCTCCCACTACATCAGGCTGCTCAGTGCCTTGTCCAGCCTGGCCTTAAACACCTCCAGAGAGAGGACATCCACAACCTCCCTGGACAACCTGTTCCAGTGTTTCACCACCCTTTCTCTCTTATATCCACCCTGAATCTACCCCCTTCCAATTTACATCCATTATTTCTAGTCCTTATTTCAGAATGGTTCAAATGTTCAAGTCTGCATGCAAAGTCTGCATGCAAAGAATACAGTAGAATTTGTCAATCACTTTTAAGCGCTGTTAAAACTGCAAAAAGCATCTATCTTTTGCCATGCATTGTACCTGAAAATTTACAACAGAAGACTTTCATGCCATTTATACCACAAATAACTGAAAAACTTCTGTATCTAATAATAAGAGAATTATTTGTATTCCCAGAACTGTGTCACCAACTTTCAAAATAAAAAAGGAATTGGAAAAATCTGGCAAAAAGGAATATGGTAGGTTTTTTTTAAGTGATAAATTGACAAAGCATCAGATAAATTGACCAAGTCATCATGGAAACAGATGACATATGGCATCATCACATAAAAAACGAGTGACCTCTGCTATATACCTTCAGCAAAGAGAACTTGCAACTGGATGGCCACACTGGCAGCAGCCTATGTGATAAATGTCATTGTCTATCATCAGATTGTGAAGCAGGGCAAAAAAGCCAGAGTCCTTGTTGTCTAAAGAGCCAGCTGACATCTGAAACAAATTCATAGCCATTGAGGAGCACCATAGATCAAATCACATCTCACATCCTTACTGGTGAGAGGAGTCCGATAATTTTATGCAGACTTTCCCATCTTCCCTACCACTTGGCTTGCAAGATACATTGAACTCTTTCTCCTTGTCAAGTATGTGATCACCTCCTTTGCAAAGGACATGAAATAAAGCATTGCTATGTTGTTTGAACTTCATAAAGTAGTAAAAAGATAGCAAACTTCACCAGTTGCTAAGGTTGGGCATTCTGGCCTTAATTCAACAGTGCACTTAAATATGTGCTCAAGATCATCTCCATTAAGCAAAGCACTTAAGCATATTCTTAATTTTTAACATATGTAGAAGTGGTTTTCTGAGTAATGATAGATTTAAGCACATGCTTGTGTGTCATACTGGATTGGGGCTAAAATCAGCACATATTAGTTCTTTCCAACAAATCAAAGCATCTGTTTCAAAAATAACAATGGGTCCTTCATAGCAAACAGCTGTCCTCATCTACAAAGTGTTTCAACTGAAGGCATGGCTTGATGTGCCTAACAGGAGAAATAGTATTTAAGATGGACTCAAGATTGCAGAAAAGGTATTAGTCCTTTCTGAAGATGAAAGCTGAAAAAAAAATGCTGTTAGATCCTCATTTGTGTTTGTAAATGTTTCTTTGTAATAAGATCATAAGCATAGAGACCTAAGGGAGAAAAAGAGGATAATTTCACAGTTTGGATTTCACATCTCCTCAGTGCTTTATTTAGAGCAGCTAGAATTTCAGTTTACTAAAACAATTCCAAAGCTATGGCTATTTTCATTCTTCTGTGGGCGAAGTTTTGCATATTTCTAGTGTTAATTCACTTGAATAAATAGGCACCTTTCAAAAGGCTGCACAATAGAAAGAATAATACTTGTAACTCTAATCATCTAGGGATTAAGACTAATAATATAACACTACTCATCCCAAAGGATCCCTAAATACTGGAATGACTTTATAAAAAGATATCAGTCCTCAATCACTCACTTTTTCCCTTTTGGGGCAAACCACAGTAATGATTTATCAAGGCATAGCATTACATTTAAGAACAGAAGGAGAAGGATATTGTCTTTGACTACAACAAAAGGGAGAATTTTACGTACTGTAGACAGAATAATTACCCAAATTGGAATTGGCCAGGGCAAAGGAAAAAAAATGGAGGAGGTGAACAGAAGGTCAAAATGAAGAGATGGGTGACTTCTAGAGAGCCATCTGTCACCTAAAGGGGAGGGGGGGAGAGAGAAGTGGAGAAGAATTATGATTCTCTGTGGAAATCAAAGCAAAAGTATGCATTCCTGCCTTCAACATTGTTGTTTGGTAATATAAGGTTGTGGGGAGCTTGACAGAGAGCCAGAAATAAGTTTCTTTTACCCAGAGAGACAAGACAGATATATCTGGGAAAGAGGCTTGGGAGTCCTGTAACATGCTGAACCTGAGCCAAATACTATTGTAAAGGACCTGGGAGAAAAGAGAAACTCCAGGCACTGTACTGGCTTTCTTTGTTGGAAAGATCAGATCTTTTTGTATGTGATTTGAGAGGTTATTATATGTGTAAGTGTGCATGTGTGGAGGGGGGGGAAGTGTGTGTATGAAGGAAAAAGGGTAGGTTTTGCTTTTACAGGAGCACAGGAGCAGCATTTTACCAGGAGTGAGTTCATTTAGCTTCTCGGCCATCTCCAAACTTTGGGGCCAGCATAAACTTCTCTATAACGAGTTCAGGGGTTAGACTTTTTAATAAGATATGTGATGGGAGGAGTAGAAATAATGGATGCAAAATGGAAGGGGGTAGATTCAGGTGAGACATAAGAAAGAAATTATTTATGGTGAGGGTAGTGAAACACTGGAAGAGGTTGCCCAGAGAGGTTGTGGATGCCCCCTCTCTGGAGGAGTTTAAGGCCAGGTTGGACAAGGCACTGAGCAGCCTGATCTAGTAGGAGGTGTCCCTGTCTATGGCAGGGGGGTTGGAACTCGATGATCTTTAAGGTCCTTTGCAACCAGAACTATTCTATGATTCCATGGTTTGTTTGGCATCTCAGAGCATGATGGGATCATGATTATTGCTGCTATTCAGTGATTATTTTCTCTTCATGATCATGCATGCTTCTGAAATATATTCCATCCTACTTAATAGCATATTGCAGTATGAAGATGATCCTGTTGAGATATAAATGTCACAGCTATAATCTGTATCTAGTGGAAGGTGTCCCTGCCTATTGCAGGGGGGTTGTGACTTGATGATCTTTGAGGTCCTTTGCAACCCAAACTATTCTATGATTCTATAATGTTAGAAGATTAAACAGAAGAATTGCTCTGGACAGAGACATCCAGAAAGGGAGTGATGGAAAACCTAAATCTTATGCAAAATGCATTCAGGCTATGTAGATCCACTGTGAGTCCCTATTAATCAAGGATGGACAGTTTATCACTCTGAGTAGGAATTTGGAAATGTAAGTTTAAAAAATTCTTGTGTTCCAATATATGCTTTCATTTCAATCCATTTGAAAGCAGCCATAACAGAAATGGTTGGAGTCAGCTGAAATGTTGTGTTTTGATAACACAAAGATATTTTCCTTCAACTTTTACATTGCATCAGCTAACATTCATTTAGAAATGAAAAATCATTTAAAATGAAACATTCCTTTCTGTCTGTTATCCAAATTCTTCCTAACTAGTATTTTCTCTAAACATAAATGAACCAGCTAAATATGGGTAAATATAAAGTCTAATTCTAGTGAAACCTCAAAAAAATAGGACTTTGGTACACGGAAAAAATTCTTTTACATGAGAAAAATCTTGTTTCCTTGGAAGGACAGAAGGAAATGAAGACTACTAGGTCTCCATATCCATAGTAGTCTGTGGACATGAGTTCTGAAGAAGCTTGAAATTAAATTCTCTGCCCTTAGAAGAATTATCTTCCTTAACTGACAAGGTCATCTAAAAGAAAAAAGAAAGAAAAAACCCACCCCACAGGTTTTTCCTTTACAGTTTTAGCCTTAAGCATATGTGCAAGCAAAATACAATAGATGTTCTGGTTATTGTCTCCTAATTTTGGTCCACGACTGTTTATCTTTGGACTCTTTTGTTTCTTTGCTCCTTTGCTTTTCATTTTGTGCATCATCTCTATTTTACTCACGGTGGCAATCAGTTCTTTTAATCTCTGTCTTTATACATGCTGTTAATCCAAATCCCTTTTACTTTCAATATGATGTTGTGTGTACTCATAATCTGGGTGATTATTGTTTCAGCTATTTGTCTCCATGGACAAGCTTCTGAATAAAGGGCTACTCTTACACCTACCAGTTTTAATGAAGTTACTCCTAACATATAGCATAGCTTTCTTAATAGATAAAATGCAGGAAAATAATACTGGGTTAAAGAAACAAAGAAGCCACTGGTTTGGACAGGTTGGTTGTAAAAAGGTTTTAATTTTTTTTTCATGAAGATAACTCCCTAATCTGATTATCTTTAAGTGAAAGTAGTATTTTTAAGGTTTCTGCTACTCTGACACAAACCTCTTCTTTTCTTTTCTTTTTTCTTCTCTTCTTTTTTCTTCTCTTCTCTTCTCTTCTCTTCTCTTCTCTTCTCTTCTCTTCTCTTCTCTTCTCTTCTCTTCTCTTCTCTCCTCTCCTCTCCTCTCCTCTCCTCTCCTCTCCTCTCCTTTCCTCTTCTCTTGAAAAAGTAATATAGATAAATGAACTTCTGTGTTATCGGTATTTTCTGAAAATAAGAGACGTTTCTCCTGACAAATGTCTTCTCTGCCACCCTTGTTGTTTGCTATAATGGAAAACTTGGCTTATGGTGGTCAAATGCATAGTGACAAACTTTCTTTAGCAAAATGGCAGCTAAGAAAATGTATCCCCATATACTAATTCATATTTAGTCACCTTTCTGACTTTTGTGGAGTTTGCTCACTACACATTGTAGGAAATAAATTCATCAACTAGAACTTAATTTTCATTGATATAACATTAACCTGGAGGTTTAGAGTCATTCCTGCATTGCAGATACAGCAATGATGTGACAGGGACAAAGCTAGACATGAAAAAATTGTGCCAATACTAATACAAACAGGCTTTGCACTTCCCAGACATTTCATTAACTGCAATGCAAGTTCAATGGAGTTCAATGACTTTGCTTGCTATGCCTCTGCTGGTAATTTAACAGTGCTAGTATTTGTTCTAAGCTGTAGAAGCCAACTTGCACAGTACAGGTAATCTATGCTGTAAAAATTTCTTACAGAAGGCTTAAATGAAATTCAAAACAAAAGGTAGGGAAAAGTGAAATGAAAGGACCAAGAAGGAAAATGGTACTGTAAAAAACAAGCAGTATGGACCTCATAGTAACTTATCAATACCTGAGGGAGACCTACAGAAAGGCAGGGGTAGGACTTTTTAATAAGATAAGTGATGGGAAGACTAGAAATAATGGATGTAAAATGAAAAGGAGTAGATTCAGGCTAGATATAAGAAAGAAGTTCTTTATGGTGGGGGTAGTGGAAACACTGGAACAGGTTGCCCAGTGAGGTTGAGGATCCCCCTCTCTGGAGGTGTTTAAGGCCAGGCTGGACAAGGCACTGAGCAGCCTGATGTAGTGGGGGTTGGAACTCGTTGATCTTTAAGGTCCTTTCCAACCCAAACTAGTCTATGATTCTATGATTCTGTTGTTTTAGTTGAGGTTTTTTGTAGATTAATTCTCAGACAATCAATATTAAGAATTTACTAGCTGATGTTGGATGGCAATTTTCATCATGGCAGTATGACAAATCTTCAGATCAGTGGTCTGTTATTTCCATGAGGTCCTAAGGAAACATTTTCTCATGCATAAGAAGCAAAAGTTGGGTTTGGGCATAGATATAAGGCAGAATTGGAGGGACCAGCTGTTTACAAAGCAAAGTTGAGTCTCACCTCCTCCTGAGCTAATGGCAAAGAGGTTGCATGCAAGCAGGTTTACAGTAAGAAGGACTTCAACTTAGTTCTTATAGAACATTAAGGCAGAAAAAAGGGATATCCTTCTCTACTGACCTTTTCATGGGCATCTTTATACATAATGATGGCTTTCTCACGAAGCAGCAAATTATGGGTGTACAATTGATGCAAACTGGTACTCCCTGGAATTTATTAGAATTGATTAGAATAATTGATCTGAAGCTGGTGTACAGAGTTAACTCTTCCTGAGTTTGCTAGATGTTTAAGACATAGCGAGAACTAGATCAACTGTAAAGAATTTGAGAAACTAGTGAACTGCTCCTTAACAAGTCAAAGAATTGACAGGAAAATTCACTGATGGTTTAGTGAGGTGAACAACAGACTTTCATAAGTGGTTACAAGCCCATGACTTCTTAAAACAAACCCTGAAAGAGTCTGGGAAGAGGAATGCCTAGATATTTCCCCAGTAAATTCTTCAGCAGATGTACAGATTGTATTTTGACACAATCTGAACTGTAAGACTTGAAAGTAAACTTGGCACTGCTGTGTAAAAAATGAAATCCTTTAATGTTCACCTAACATTTCACTGTGATATATGAATAATGGGTGTTAAGAGCAAAAAAATATCTGAACAAATTATTTTTATAACTCTGGAGAAGCTCTTTGTGTCTACAATTCTTTGACATTGACATTGGCTTCAAAGCAGAGGGAAGAAACTAGCGAGAAATCACATGAATGTTATGAGATAAAGATATATAAAGAAATATTTTGAATAAACTAAAAGGTCTGATTTTGGTCCAAAGTCTTGGGTTTTATCGTTTAGCTAGTGATCCAGGTAACAGTTTTGTTTATTTGCCCCATAAACTGACATTCATTATGGAGAGAATTTATTCTCCAGACATTCAAATGCCTGTTCTAAATCCTATGCCTAAATCAGACATACAGTTCATCTGACAAGTCATGGAAAAGCTATTGGAAAAGATTAAATCTCCTATCAAGCTTTTTTTCTACACTAATCCCACAATTATAACTGTATTTTATGAATATTGGTATTTTCATTTTGCATTATTAGTATAATTAATAATATGCTTATAGGCAGAATTTAAAAGTTTCAGATTTTCTGAACTCTGGGTTGAAGGATCTTGCCATGTTCACAAACATCAGATTAAGAAATTTTAGAGCCTTATTTCTCTTTTTATAAGTATTTCAGGTAGTTGGGAATGCTAAATGACAACTGTATTTCTTTATCTGCATGTATACATTTTGATGTCTGTGCTGTTACCATTCTTTAAAATCTCTTTAATTCAGCAATTCCAAAGAATTTAAAAGAAAAAAAAATCTTTAAACAAAGCAAAGTGAATAAACTATAGAAAGAACTTGGCATTTTCCCTAAAGGGTAACAACAGCAACCTTTTTGTCAGTTAGTTTCTCAAGGTTCTGTGCATCAGTTCTTACAAATGCAGAATCTGAGCCGTCTTAGATTGCTAAGTGATGTAAGCAGCTGAGTGACAGCTGAAGGAAGAAACCACCAGCAAACAAACTTATTTGTCTTTGATTCAGAAGGAAAGAATTTCTGTTGGATGGCTCCTTCCAGAAGCTGAAATATTTCTACTGGACCATGTTAGCAATAATCCAGGTTCTAGCATCTTTTCTGCATTTTATTATAAATTATTTGAGTAAAAGGAAAAATTTTGTGTATTTTTAAAAGTCAAAACATGGCTTTAAATATTCCTATTTTCTGAAAGAAAGCATATTGCTTTTCTATTGAGTCATGCTATGGGAATAGAACCCAGATCATGCTGCTGGGATTCCTATGAGAACTTTCAGTTGCTTGTGCACATTGTATAATCTGAGAATCAAGGGACTCAGCTGCAGTTAATTTTCATTTGCTGTTTGTATATAAATGCTTTTAGTACTTAAACTAAATTCAGATCAATTAAACTAATGTTGTTTGACATAATATTCCTTGCTCCAAAATCAATATCCCTTCATTTGACAGACTTATTCTTGAATTCAGGATGTTTATTATTCTTAAAGCATACCTATAGACCTGGTTTTTGTCTTTGATGATGTAAAACAGTTCTTCCTTATGTACCATGAGCCAGAGTATAATGGGGTTCAAATTTCTCTGGTAAATATCTTTAATTGTAAGATCATGTCCGTTAACCTTTTACCACAGTGCTAACTTCCTATCCTTTCCTTTTTCTCTTAGCTGTTTTCTCTTTGAGACTGTATTCTCACAGAGAAGATACTTTTTTTTTTCAAATATTACTGAAGACATCTTTTTCCCATTTTGTGGTTTTTTGATGATGAAAGGGTCTTCACTAGGTTTTGAAGGGTGAAATCCTCCAGTTACCTCTCATTCAGCAGATTCCATAAAGGTCTCTAGCCCAAAAATCTTTCTCCAAACTGGCTTTGGTGATGTTTATGCCACTACCTAGATAGGAAAGGTAACTAGAGGGAAGAACTCACTCTGTCAATGGTTATTTTCTATGCAACAGAGGGATGTACAATGCTTGTCCCCTGCGTTTCATGATGATCCAGAGTTGATATTCATGGAGTCATAGCAATACTTACTTTGTACTCCTTGTTTCACAAGCTCATGAAGAGATCCTGTGGGAAAATATTGTACTTGACTGTCTTCTAACTCAGAAAACAAAAAGCATGAATTGCAAGTTGACCCTCAATTGTGTAATTCTTCAGACATACTCATATTATTGGCTGAAGGATCTTACTTGAATGAGGTTGGTTAAGGACTGAATGGAGTCCTTAGGATGCTATCCACCAGGAGTATTTTCCTTGAGCTTTTGTTCTGAGAAGACAGAGCAGGACTCATGCCCTTCAGATCCTGTTTACCCTCCCACTGCACTACTTATAAATCTTGGGATTTTGTTTTGTCTGGCTGTTGTCCAAAAAAAGACCTGTCGAATGAAAAAGGCAGCTTGGGGATAATTCATCAATGTAACAGTGGGAATAGTGGGCTGAACAGTAGTTTTGTGCTGTTACCAAGTGAAACCACCATGAGTAGTTACCTAATTGGAATAATATGGCACATGTTCCCATAATTGCTCTCCTTTGATAACTTCACTTAGGTCATGTTTTCTCAGTTAATTATCATTAGAAAAATATCTAATAAAGGTAACAAGGACAAAGGGTTGTAAAAAAAAAGTGTGTATGGGCTGCAATGTGAATATTTCTCAGACACAAATATTTTCTTTTACATTAATTGCAATAGAAATGATATAACTTGGCATCAATTGCAAATGTAATCAACAGCTATGGTTCCCAGGTATTTATTATGACTGAAGGTCAGAGTGGAAGAGAGGTTATTAATGAAACTTAAACCAAACTATCTCAATTATGCTGTTGGAGGGCAGAGTCCTGACCTTGTCCTCCTCTGCAGCTGCCCAGACTTCCCCAGAAAGATGAGAAATGAAATCCTGCAGCTTCAGGTAGATCCTCCCAGACACCCAAGCCGTGCTCTCACTTGAGGAAAAAAATGAATAAAATAGGTTTTAGCCCAATTGTAGAACAAGAACAAAGGCAGCATGGCTGCTGCTACATTGCATCATACTTATGGAACAGATGGGAGAGAATATTACAGTTCTTCTGTGAGAGAATATTACTACTCCAAAATACCCCACATTTTTTACCCTTCCACACTCTGTTCTGTTCTCTGGACAACAATGGAAGTCTTCTGATAGGGGAACTTCTCAGAAAGTATTTCCACTATTTTTCTTGAGTCAAAACCTGTAATTTAATCTACATGGTCTTTAAAATTGTATCTTAGCCTGAGAGATATGCTGATAAACTTATTAGAAGTATTAGGCTGGTATCTGTCTCACCTTATCTCAGGTGCCTAATAGTTAGAGGTCTAAGTCTGACCTAGTGACCTCAGACTCACTTTATAGTCAGGAGAAAAAATGGGCATTCCCAGATTGCAATCCATCTTATTTGAGCTAAGTACACAAGACAGGTCAGATGAATTGTGTCCTGGATTTGCTTCCACTGAGTATAACAGGAAGCCAGGGTAACTAGCAGGGCTTTAAATGTTGAACTTTCAGAAGTCTACATTAAGGTAGATGGATTGCACCCTGAAGTTATGCACACTAATAAATTAAACAGTAGAAGGGAACATGCCAAACTACTTTGTTGCCTACAATGCAAACAAGTTAGCATGGTACCTGGATAGTTTTGACCCAGGTGAGATATTGCCATCAAAACCAGCTCTGGAGTGGCTTGGGGTCAGACTGTTGTTGACAGGTCATTTGGATATGGCTGCTCAGTTTCTGAGGATTCCATAAAATGGCTGCAGGCTGCCTGTTCTGGTTAGCAGTGGTGCCAGAGAGTGGCTGTTTGAGCATTTAATTTTCTAATATGGACACAGTCTTAGTAGCTAAAAGAAATAATTAATGTCAAGTCCATTTTAAAGCTACATAAGTCGAGTCAAATTTTACTATAGATTTCAGTGGAAGCAGAGTGTAGACAGATATATGGCTAGAAATCCCTTCCTCTAGCATCCAAGGGCCTCCAGAAACCAACAACAATCTCTTTTCAGAAAGTATAGAACACTAATCTTACTGATAGAAAATAACAAAAGATGAGAGCAACAGTGTGACAGCATCAAGCCAAAAACAGTGTTTTAAGGCTAAGATTCTGTTCCCACTGACTTCAAAGCTATGGGATCAAGCCTGAAGAGTTACTGAGGTCTTTTTTATTTTTTTTTTCTGGAATGATAATGGCCAGAAGTGAAGTTATTTTTATTCCTTGTGAGAAACAATGAGCAACAGACCATGCTTGCTTTTCCCTGGAAATTCTGAAATAACCGGGTCATTTCGGGGGAAAAAAGAAAAAAAAAAAAAGGAAGGTCTCTGTACTGAGTTACTCTTTTTCCACTATGGTCATGAACACTTTCAAAGGAGCCTGACTTAGGACAGCCAATGCAGGATAAAGCCAAGCTACTAAAACATCTTTCCTTTCCTTAGACATTTGAAGACTGTATTCTCTTTGTATATTTGTCACTGGGAAATAAACCAGCTGTGTTCTTAAAATCCTTGTTTCTCTTTCTTGTTTGCTCAGTTCATTTTATGCATTGTATCTGGCTCTGCTGATATCTTTGAGGGAACCTGTGCTCTGATTAATAACATTTTGCCTTTTTTTCTCTTTAAAATTGCTTATTGGCAGCATGGTTTTCATTAACCAAGCCAAAAAACTAGAATCAATTACACTATCTAAATAAAGCACAGTGTAAAATTGTGGAAAGATGATGATAACAAGAAGAACTAAAGCCTCCCACATACAATTCTTTTCAGCATAAATAACTAAACCCAACCTTTGATTCCATCAGTTTTGCTTCACAATTTATATGAAAAGCCAATTTTGTGTTACAGTTGCTTCAGTGGGAAGGGACCTATAGAGTCTTCTAGTACAACCTCCTGATGAAAGCAGGGTCAGACACAGGGTCCAAGCAGGTTTTTATCTATTCAGGTCTTAACAAATTCCCAGGACAGATATTTCATTAACTCTCTTGGCAGCCTGGTCCATTCTTTTACTCTCTTTATGGGAAAAAAAGTATTGTATTATATATTTTCTGAGCTACTCTTGTTTCAGTTTATCTTTGTTGCTCATCCTCCCACTCTGTGATGTGCTCTTCTTTCCTATGAAGAGCTCGGCACTGTCATCTCTCACTGCCCTTGATTCAGTGCATCAGCCTGTCCTCCTGTTTTGATGTCATCTGCACACTTAACGAGACTGCTCTCCAAATATTCTCCAGATCACCTCCAGAATATGTTCTTTCAGTTTTGTAATGGAAATTTATCTGTACTGAAGAACATTCAACCCAAGATAGAAAATGCAAACACTACATTTCAGTTACAATAATGATCTGTGCAACTGTAGCTGTAGAGACTGATAAGATCTCCTCTCAACCTCTATTTCTCCAGTCTGAAAAAAATTTGGTTCCCTTAGCTGCTGCTTATAAGATTTGTTCTCCAGAGCCCTCATCAGTTTCCTTGTCCTTCTCTATCTGTTCCAGCTTCCCAATGTTTTCTTTGTGGTGATGGGCCTAAAACTGGACATAATGCACAAAGTGGAGCTTCACCTGTGTCTAGTACAGAGGGATGATCACTTCCTAGTGCTACTCACTAAAATGGTTTTGATACAGCATGTACCTGATGCTGTTGGTTTTCTTGGCCTCCTGGGCATATTACTGAGTTATATTCGGCTGTCTGTCCATCACCACATCCAGGTCCTTTCTGCCAGGCAGCTCTTCAGCCACTGTTCCCCAGGCTTCTAATGCTGCATGGGGTTATTGAGACCAAAGTGCAGAACCATTCCATTGTGCTTGAGAAGTTTCATAGAACTCGTCTCTCTTCTTCAGAGCATATTGTTTTAAGACTTGTGCCACCAGGATACCCAGCTCCAATGAGAAGACTAAAGGGCATTCCTATACCTCTGTCTAACCCATTCTACATTGTCTATAGTTTGATGATCAGGGTAGGAGTAACCTTAAAGATATGATATAATATTTTATCCTTAAAAAAAAATGTCAGCAAGATAAGTTATCCTTGTCTTGTTTGAGCAAACTAAAATAATGGGGAAGTTATTACTTTATGAAACTTGATACATTTTCATAACAGCGGAGTCATCTTATTCTTTGCATTACACCAGTAGCAAAACAATGGATATCATAGAATCATAAAATTGGGAGGGACCTTCAAAGGTCACCTAGTTCAAACCCCTAGCAGTGAGAAGGGATGCCAGCACTAGCTCAGGTTGCTCAGGGTTTCAGCAAGCCTGGCCTTGACTGTATCCAATGATGGGGCCTCCACCACCTCTCTGGGCAACCTGTTCCAGTGTCTCACCTCTCCCATGGTGAAAAACTCTCTAATGTCTAATCTGAGCCTTTCTTGCTCTAGTTTAAAACCATTGTCCCTCATTCTATTGCTTCATGCTGCTGCAAATCCTTCCCCAGTTTTTTTGGAAGCCCCTTTCAGATACTGGTTGGCCATTATGAGGTCTCTTTAAAGGCTTTGCTTCTCCAGACTGAATAGCCTCAGCTTTCTCAGGCTGTCCTTCTAGAGGTGCTCCAGCCCTTGGATCATCCTCATTTCCCTCCTCTGGATCCTTCCTAACAGGTCTTTTCAATTCCTCCCCAGTTTGCATCAACAGATTCCATGTACTCCTCTTTGCCCCATCTCCTGTCTTTAAACCATCCCCTGTCAGTAAACCAGCATGAAAAGAGCAGACTGCACTTTAGAGTTACAAAAAGTGCACTGATATTTTGATTCCTCTTAATAAGAGAAGCAAGTTCTCTTTTATTAACTTTTAACAATGCTGTCTTTGATTTCTCAGATAGTTGAGCTGCATGGACTTGCATCAGCCTGACTTGAAGTCTACAGCTTAAAACCAAAAATCCCTTAAACAAAACTGGAACTTATCCAGAGATCCAGGAGCTGTTTATTCCTTTTGGATGATGTGAAACTTTACTTACAGCATATCAGCTAGTTCCAGTCAATACAAAAAATGGTAACATTTTGCCTTTGTGTTCCCATACCTTCAGACAATCAGTGATCTACCTCTCACTTCTCCCATGTCCCACTGTATGAGTTACTCCCTAGCAGCTGATTGTGTGGTTGTGGTACATTTTTTCAGGTTGTATGACCCTGTCAAGAATTGCACTTGAAAAAGGAAAATGTGTTGTGGAGTTGAGGACAAGGAATTTGAATACCTTGATAAAGACTGTATCATAGGGTGCTGTGCTGGGCTAGATAGTTCTGAACAGAAATTATCACTAAGCACTATGAAGATTTGTGGCTTCTGTTCTCTACAGCCCTGTCCCAAGTCAATCAATGAAACATTTAGTTCAGTCTGGTGCACAGCATCCCCTCAGGTGCTGGCCAACTGCATTTCATGCTTGGAAATCTACAAGCTAGAGGTATCACATGAGAGCTTTAATGGACAAGTTCAACTTGCAACTCATGGCAACAGAAATATCAGTATCATAGAATCATAGTAATAAATCATAGTAAATAAAACAAAGCCAAGAAATAGGTTTCAATGCTGTTATCCCATTATGTGCTCAAGAGGTCTTTGTCTACTTAACACACTCATTTAGTACAAGAAAGAAATGAACCTGTTGGAGTAGGTCAAGTGTCAGGTCACAGATGACAAGGACACCTCTCCTATCATGGCAGGCTAAGGGAGTTAGGATTGTCCATTTTAGGGGAGAGTAATANCCACTGTTCCCCAGGCTTCTAATGCTGCATGGGGTTATTGAGACCAAAGTGCAGAACCATTCCATTGTGCTTGAGAAGTTTCATAGAACTCGTCTCTCTTCTTCAGAGCATATTGTTTTAAGACTTGTGCCACCAGGATACCCAGCTCCAATGAGAAGACTAAAGGGCATTCCTATACCTCTGTCTAACCCATTCTACATTGTCTATAGTTTGATGATCAGGGTAGGAGTAACCTTAAAGATATGATATAATATTTTATCCTTAAAAAAAATGTCAGCAAGATAAGTTATCCTTGTCTTGTTTGAGCAAACTAAAATAATGGGGAAGTTATTACTTTATGAAACTTAATACATTTTCATAACAGCGTAGNAAGAGGTAATGGTTTTAAACAAAAGAAAGACATATTCTTTATCTTTCTTGCTTCCTTGTTTTCTTGGGAAGAAAGGTCATTCTCATTGGCCAGTACAGCTAAAACCAAAATAAATTCAATCTAGATATAAGAAATTTTTAATTATGAGTATCAAAANCAAAGGTCACCTAGTTCAAACCCCTAGCAGTGAGAAGGGATGCCAGCACTAGCTCAGGTTGCTCAGGGTTTCAGCAAGCCTGGCCTTGACTGTATCCAATGATGGGGCCTCCACCACCTCTCTGGGCAACCTGTTCCAGTGTCTCACCTCTCCCATGGTGAAAAACTCTCTAATGTCTAATCTGAGCCTTTCTTGCTCTAGTTTAAAACCATTGTCCCTCATTCTATTGCTTCATGCTGCTGCAAATCCTTCCCCAGTTTTTTTGGAAGCCCCTTTCAGATACTGGTTGGCCATTATGAGGTCTCTTTAAAGGCTTTGCTTCTCCAGACTGAATAGCCTCAACTTTCTCAGGCTGTCCTTCTAGAGGTGCTCCAGCCCTTGGATCATCCTCATTTCCCTCCTCTGGATCCTTCCTAACAGGTCTTTTCAATTCCTCCCCAGTTTGCATCAACAGATTCCATGTACTCCTCTTTGCCCCATCTCCTGTCTTTAAACCATCCCCTGTCAGTAAACCAGCATGAAAAGAGCAGACTGCACTTTAGAGTTACAAAAAGTGCACTGATATTTTGATTCCTCTTAATAAGAGAAGCAAGTTCTCTTTTATTAACTTTTAACAATGCTGTCTTTGATTTCTCAGATAGTTGAGCTGCATGGACTTGCATCAGCCTGACTTGAAGTCTACAGCTTAAAACCAAAAATCCCTTAAACAAAACTGGAACTTATCCAGAGATCCAGGAGCTGTTTATTCCTTTTGGATGATGTGAAACTTTACTTACAGCATATCAGCTAGTTCCAGTCAATACAAAAAATGGTAACATTTTGCCTTTGTGTTCCCATACCTTCAGACAATCAGTGATCTACCTCTCACTTCTCCCATGTCCCACTGTATGAGTTACTCCCTAGCAGCTGATTGTGTGGTTGTGGTACATTTTTTCAGGTTGTATGACCCTGTCAAGAATTGCACTTGAAAAAGGAAAATGTGTTGTGGAGTTGAGGACAAGGAATTTGAATACCTTGATAAAGACTGTATCATAGGGTGCTGTGCTGGGCTAGATAGTTCTGAACAGAAATTATCACTAAGCACTATGAAGATTTGTGGCTTCTGTTCTCTACAGCCCTGTCCCAAGTCAATCAATGAAACATTTAGTTCAGTCTGGTGCACAGCATCCCCTCAGGTGCTGGCCAACTGCATTTCATGCTTGGAAATCTACAAGCTAGATATATCACATGAGAGCTTTAATGGACAAGTTCAACTTGCAACTCATGGCAACAGAAATATCAGTATCATAGAATCATAGTAATAAATCATAGTAAATAAAACAAAGCCAAGAAATAGGTTTCAATGCTGTTATCCCATTATGTGCTCAAGAGGTCTTTGTCTACTTAACACACTCATTTAGTACAAGAAAGAAATGAACCTGTTGGAGTAGGTCAAGTGTCAGGTCACAGATGACAAGGACACCTCTCCTATCATGGCAGGCTAAGGGAGTTAGGATTGTCCATTTTAGGGGAGAGTAATATCTGGGAAGACTTTATTGCAGCCTTTCGGTATTTAAAGAGGGCTTACAAAGAAGATGGAGACAAACATTTTAGTAGGGCTTTGTAACAATAGGACAAGAGGTAATGGTTTTAAACAAAAGAAAGACATATTCTTTATCTTTCTTGCTTCCTTGTTTTCTTGGGAAGAAAGGTCATTCTCATTGGCCAGTACAGCTAAAACCAAAATAAATTCAATCTAGATATAAGAAATTTTTATTTATGAGTATTAAAACAAGACAACAGCTGCTCAGAGAGGGTGTAGATGTGCCATCCATGGAAACATTAAAGGTTTGGTTGGACATAGATCTGAACAACCTGATCTAGTTGAAGATACCTCGGCTCATTGGAGGGAGGTTGAAATCAATGACCTTTAAGAGTCTCTTCCAACCCAAACTGTTATAGAGAGCTAGGAATTGCAGGAGCTGTGTCTATGTGTAGTCCCCTATGATGGGTAAAATTTGAATCTAGCTAGTTAGAGACCAAAATCTTTTAGTATCAGGTCCAGAGGATGGTCCTGACACATTACCTGTGTATATGTAACCTGTGAGACCTGCCAGTAGCTATGATGTACAGTGTCTAGACTTGCTTGTGCCCTATTCCTAAGCAGTTTTGTTATACTTGAATTCTCCTTTCTTATGTTCTCCATGGTATCATTATCCAATATAAAACAAAAATATGCTCTAGCACTCCTTACTCCTCTGTTTGTTTCCAGGCCAGGCTACAGTCTGATTTTGATTAAGTTAAATGTAATCTAAGTTTTGAGCAGAAGGAAAAAAAATACAGTGAAATTTTTTTTTATTTTCAATAAAGCAGGCACCAACATTCTTTTAAACCTGTCAAGAATACATGATTTTTATAAACCAGTTATATTTCAGGAACCTATCCTTAAAATAAGACAGTTTATTATCCCAACTACATTGGAACCTTTGTCTTCCTAAGTGTGTAATGTATATTTTACTCACTGTTAAACTGTGAGGGATTTCTCATTTGCAGCATCTTACTCAGGTAATAGCTCAGATTTAAGCCAGCCATTTGCTAAGTCATTGAACAGTCACATGTTCTTTACCTATTTTTGCAGTGCTTTGGGATAAATTTTGGCAAGAGTTCAATGGGATTTCCAGAAGAGCAGGAGTACTGAGCTTTGAGTGAGTGTTTTAGTGGGACTGACTTTGATATTTGAAATTAGCAAGAAAATAAAAGAATGCTGATACAAACTGAACACAAAATGGGTGAATTTTCAAAGTCTGACTGGATCACTTATACACAGCAGCAGCAGCATTTTAGCCACGGTGGTGTATTTACAACAAGATTTATATTTAGGGGTAAAATGTTAAAAGCTTTCTGCTTAATGGAAGTCACTGCTTCTGACAGAATCTTTGAAGTTTGGTATTACTTTCCCAGGACCCCACTCTGGACAGTAAGCTGCTACTTGCATCCCTGTATTGACTTGTTTTGGGGAGACCTTTGCATGCATAGTAAAACAAGAAGTTTAAAAGAAGAAATCCTCTGTAAACATAATCTGCCCTGTATTTAGTTTAG
Source organism: Turnix velox (assembly GCA_013400935.1). Taxonomy (NCBI): domain Eukaryota; kingdom Metazoa; phylum Chordata; class Aves; order Charadriiformes; family Turnicidae; genus Turnix; species Turnix velox. The sequence continues at coordinate 72,574 of VZTY01023678.1, read as the reverse complement.
ACCAACTTATGTATTAATGCTGCAGCAATTTTTGTTTAAAGAAAGACATATGGAAACTTTAGTTTCACCAATGCCACAGAAGCCATACATCAGGGAAGAATCAAAAGGTTCGTGATGTTTTAAAAGTATTTTGCTTGGTATTTATTTGTTTGTTGAGGTTGGTAAGTTAGTGGCAATACAGCTTTTTTGCAGCAGTTCTCTGCCTCACTGGGTTTCTGTTATCCAAAAGGCTTATCCTCACACAAAGCATCTGCAAATGGCAATTTGTCATCAATTGAGAAGGATTAAAGAGGGATCACTTACAAGACAGTCTGCTGCTTATATTTACCCTATCTACATCAACACTTCTTCCTACCTTAGTGAAATTTCAGCCTGGAGCAAGAGTAATTTGTGTGTCTCTAACAAGTTTACCTGATATTAAGACTGATTGAAAACAAAACACAGCCTAGAGCCTTTTGTCTCAATATTTGCTCTTTTCTTGTTGTCACAAATCACCCATTGATTTCAAGAGCATTCAAACATTTCTCAATGGTGAGAGTTAATCTCTCTTTCATGGTTGTTTACACACTCTGTTCACTCCAAGAAGCCAGTTGCACTTTTCACCTTGGTCTACAAGTAGTCATGCAAACATCTGTCCCAAACCTGAGAAAAGCTCTTTTGTGTCCTCCCCTGTTTGTTTAACTCATGCTTCTGCTCACTGGCCCTGTCTTAGTCGTATCTTCATTTTAGAGTTAAGACTCTGAGATCAAAGAGTCTGAAGGGATCCTGAGAAAACACTAGTGAGCAAAAAGTTGACTGACCTTTGTGCAAATCTGCCTGCTGATACTAAGATCTTGTGTATGTTTGTCCATATATAGTAAATAGTGAGTATGAAATAGTGTAGTATGGTAACTATAAAGATATTTCACATCTCTATAAAGAAAAGGTTGCAGAAACATTATTAACCATAGAGAAAAAATAAACACATGATCAATTTAAAACTAAAGGATATAAATTAATAATACATGTTTTCTTCAAATACTTAAGACAGTAAGGATAGCTGGAAAAAATAGCCTTGTTTTGATGGAACCATTAGCTAAAATGCTCAAATAAATGTATTTTTTATTTTTCTTGAGTAGGTTCTAGATTTTGAGTCCATAAATTCTTTTTCCCATGATGTGTGCATCACATGTGTGGTCTTGGAAGGGTTGAGCTCATGTGATAATAATGCGCAGTGAGTGGTAAGACCTGAATGACCACAAGTTACTTCTATAGAGTGGTAAGAAAGAGGGACAATAAAGGTTCTACCAAGGCTTGAATCCAGTAAATATTATTTTCTCCGTATAGCTGTCAGATAACATGGGACAAGAAAGTGTCTTTAACCATCCCAGTGTCTCAACAAAGAAAGATGTCCCTTTTGGATGTGACTGCTAAGTCAGCACTCATCATTGCCCTGACAATTCCTTTCATCTAATTGGAATGTGACTGAAAGACCACATATCAAAGTTTTGGTAATAGTAGTTAGTATGTTATTAATGCATGCATGTGATTGTTTACATCATAGTTTTGGAAACTGGTCATAAAAATTTTTTTTTCTTCAAACACAAAGTCAGCAGAATGCATGTAGTCCACCTATACATTTTATCCTCAGAAAAAACAAGATTATGTTACCACTCCTATAACATTTTTTATTTTTCTCTAGTGTTTATATCTTCATNCTACCCCCTTCCAATTTACATCCATTATTCCTAGTCCTCTCATCACATATCTTATTAAAAAGTCCTACCCCTGCTTTTCTGTAGGCCCCCTTCAGGTATTGATAAGTTACTATGAGGTCTCCCCTGAACCTTCTCTTCTCCAGGCTGCAGATCCCAAGGAAGAGCATTTACAAGTCTCAGGAACCATCAGCTGGCAAAAGCTACATAAGACATTAGAAGCATAAGTCTGTCGTGAGTGATACAGGGCATTTGACAAGGAGTCACCTCTGAGTTTAAGATTACACAAAAGCTTGGGCAATATGAATAGGCTCTTGAGCAGCCATGGCTGGAGGGAAATAAGACTTAGCAGTGACATACTATGCAAGCAGCTAAAAAGCAGTTGTGTTTATGTAATCTATTCTGTGTGAGATGATTCTCTGTCACCACAGCAGATGCTTGGAAGATCACCCCAAGGTATCTAAAGCTTTCCAGTCTTATTCAGAATTTAACACCTGAAGATAGCAGTAAAAATGCAGACAGGTGCTGATGGACTGAATCTTTGACAGCAATATGCTTGCACTTTGCTCCTCAGTCAGATTTGTTTCCACCAGGCTTATTTCAACCTGTGTGCTTTTGTTTTCTTGAATAATGAATCAATTGTGTGCTCAGAAAGGGTACATCTGCTTGGGCTGGCCTTAGCAGCCTGGCATGTTTGAGCACACACTAGACATAGATACTTAGAGGAGCTGGAGAGAGAGGCAATGGCTTAGGTTACATGCACATGTTTGGGGTTGGCACAAATATGTATTGATGTTATCCTTAAGTCTGGTATTCTTTGCTCCTAGGCAGACCTGGCTTATCTGGCAATCTTGGCTTTGTCTTCTAGTACTAGAATGGAGACACTCAAACAGTGCAGAACAAGGTTTGAGAGAGCCTGATAAGTGATTGGAAGAAGAGGAAAGAGATGATTGTCTTCATGGGCCTTTTCCCTTTTGTTAGTTGCAGGCTGATATCTTTTAAGCAGCCAAATTTGATATTAACTCCCAACTAGGGAGAGACAGAAGTGGGATTCCTGTGAATCCATGGTCAAAGGGCTGGAGCAACTGCCCTATGAGGACAGGATGAAGGAGTTGGGGTTGTTCAGCCTGGAGAAGAGAAGGCTCAGGGGGCACCTTATGGTAACTTATCAGTACCTGAGGGAGTCCTACAGAAAGGCAGGGGTAGGACTTTTTAATATGATATCGAATGGGAGGACCAGAAACAATGGATGTAATTTGGAAGTGGGTAGATTTAGACTCGACATAAGAAAGAAATTCTTTACAGTGAGGGTGGTGAAACAATGGAACAGGTTACCCAGAGAGGTTGTGGATGCCCCCTCTCTGGAGGTGTTTAAGACCAGGCTGGACAAGGCACTGAGCAGCCTGATGTAGTGGGAGATGTCCCTGCCTATGGCAGGGGGGTTGGAACTCGATGATCTTTAAGGTCCCTTCCATCCCAAACTATTCTATGATTCTATGAAGTGTGGAGAAAACTTCCTTGTAAGAGCATTTTCTTGCTGATGTAATATCACTGTGTGCTTTGCAATTCAGTTTTTTGGAGACAGGCAGTGCTTGGGTATGCTCATAGCTGTGTTGCATTTCAGGTTGCTCCATGACATGGGGCTCCAGGGTGTAAGTTTTCTTGGTGGCTTCAAAGGGTGAACTAAAAGGCTACATGACACCTGGGGCTTGTTAGGGTTTTCCTTTGGGCTTTCCAGATGGAACACTTCAGTAGTACTTTGGCTCTGAGACCAAGACTAATGTGGTGTCTGCAACAGTCAGAAACACTGAAGCTAATCATCCAGTTAACCCCTCCAACTGCTTCTCTGATTGCATCATGTTCTTGTGTCACAGGAAATCCACAATTTTTGGGTCAACATAAACCAAAGGGTGCTCTTAGGCATTCTACTTAACATGCAGCAAGTGATAATGGTATGAAATTTACTGTTCATGTTCCCAGAGTGTGTATAGTCGAGTTATTGCATCCTCAACACTAATGGCTTAATAAATACACTCTCATCTAGCCCTGGGAGTGTAAGCATAGCTCATATAGATGCCTGAGAAAATAAACTTGAAGGTGCTGCTGCATTTTGTAATGGCTGTTGTTTCAGAAGGCAGTATAAGAAATCATCATTTAATCATAGAATCATAGAATAGTTTGGGTTGGAAGAGACCTTAAAGATCATCGAGTTCCAACCCCCCTGCCATAGGCAGGGACACCTCCCACTACATCAGGCTGCTCAGTGCCTTGTCCAGCCTGGCCTTAAACACCTCCAGAGAGGGGGGATCCACAGCCTCCCTGGGCAACCTCTTCCAGTGTGTTGCCACCCATAAAGAATTTCTTTCTTATATCTAGCCTAAATCACCCCCCTTCCAATTTACATCCATTATTTCTAGTCCTCCCATCACAGATCTTATTAAAAAGTCCTCCCCACATATGGGGAAAAATGTCTTTATATTTTCATTAAAAATAACTATTTCAATTATTCCACTTTTTTGTGGTGGTTGTTACTATATCAGTGTAATCCTTCAGTTGGAACCCATCAATCCCATGGCACTGGGCAACACACATGTACTGAATAACAAGATCCTTTAACCTTTAATCCTTTAAACTTATTCTGAGTGTAAAGCCTTTGTTGATCTATGCCCTAAAGCATGAGAGGCTTTTCTGTTTTCATCCTTCATTTATACCAGTGACATTTGTGCTCGGTTATTGCAATATATTGTTTAGAAGCCTTTCATGATAGGATTTATTCCTACTGTTCCTTCTTGAATGATGATTTCCATAGTGCTAACAGGAAAAAAAAGCATGCTCTTTCAATCTGGAGATCTTAACAGCAGCTTTTGATGGCATGTATTTATAAAAATAATAAGATATAAGTAAATGTGATGCATGAATTGGCATCCTTTCCATGGTCATACCAAAAGCTGAAGTCCAAAAACCATCCATGCAAATAGATATAAATTTATATAACACAATCTTCATGCTGTGCTGTCTTTTTGAAATGATAAATAATTATGAAATGACTGTTTAAATATGCCTATCACTCACAAGTTCCAAACCTACTGAGTTTTGCATTATGACAATCACAGATTTTGGAATCCAGGCTTACTTTCCTGATCTTTCAATTATGTGTAAGTGGGGAGTCTCATAAATTCTGAGACTTTCTGAAATCTCACTACATTCCAGTGATTGCTATCTGAATCCCACCTACTAAGTGATGATAGAACCAGGCCTCAAGTTTCTAGCAGTTACTTAGGTCTCTTGATTTCTGTTATATTTGTGTAGTTGACTCTGCCTTTTTTACTCATTAATCTGCCTAAAACTTTGTGATTTCTCTGCTTGGTATTGTCTAAAAATTACTGAAGGAGGAAGACCTGAGAGACACAGATATCTTTTGAATCGAACAATTATATGGCACCCAAGAGAATAATTCTACAATATACTGATTGACTTTATTCAAGTCCTTGATGACATGATTTCCTTGTTCTGCCTTCTTTCTCTCATTCTCTCCCCTTCTTCTATCACTTTCCTCACCATCAACTTAGAACTTGCTGTTGACTGATATGTCATATTTGCACAAATCATTAATCTTTGCACTGAAGAAAGTTAATGAAAACTACAAATAATTTCTCTCCCCATGTTTTAACCCTCACTGTTTATTATGTCAATGAAAATCCCAGATGTTTCAGGTACCAGATTTGTTCTTTCCCCCTGCAGGACAAAACAATGCTCCAGGTCTTTATGGAGGCTTGGTTTTGTTCTTCAGTCTTTTGGACTAGTTGAAACTATTTCAGAGTATCTGACTAGGTTTGAAACATAATTCACTTCCCTGTGGCATCTATCATCCATAGCTAAGAAAGAATGAAAGAATTTCAGAGAAAAAAAAGAGCCATAACATGGCTATTGGGAGAGTTATCTTATGAGGTATTTATTACCCCTCACATCAGTTTTTCTGGTGTATATTGTACTGGTACATTCCAGCAAGTCTAAAAAAACTTCTGTCATTATCTCTTAAATAAATGCTGGGATCTTCTACCATAAGAACTTTATTTTCTTAATATTACTATAGGAAAGCAGGCCAGCTGAAGACATTAAAAAATGGATGCCTCTAATGTTCTTAATCAGGAATGTTATTCAGGAATGGTGGCAACCTGGAAATTATTATTTTTATGCTTGTGTCATTATTTTTATAAAAACATATGTACTTTTTCTTGACCTGGTGACTACTGCTATGCTGTAGCCTTGGGTTCTTGGAGTTGGGGGGCTACTGTTATATAACCAGGCTGAAGAGTCTTCTCTTAGACTTTGAGAAATAAGCAAACTTGAAAAAAAAAGTATGGTTATTTTATGGTGGACTGTGTATGCTCTTGTTGAATAATACTTCATCTCAAAGTATTATTCCATTCTACTGAATGAAATGAAATTCTACTGAATTATGTGTAACATTTTAATAAGTACAAATTAAACCATTAGATCTAAGCTCAGAAAAAAGAGAAGATTTTGATATAAGCCTCAAACTATCCCATCTATTATGAAGAGTATAATGAGAAGAAAGACAATAGAAATGCCTTTTATTATTATTATAGCTTGCTTATGATATTCCATGCTAAATATTTTTTAGTGACATTGTTGCAGTTAGCTTTGGGAACTTTTAGACATGCTTGACCTACAATGTGCACACTATAAAATTAATTTAATGTTTTACTACATTTGCCTTTGAACATGGGCCCTCTTCATTTTTTTATGGTTAAGTGAAATGTAGAATGTTAAATTCCAGAGTTGGCAGCCTTGTGCTCTAGTAGTTATTCATTTCTACACCACAGATTTTGTTTCAAAGGCATCATTCCTGAGCTGGATTGAAGCCATTTTTCTGGGTGTTGTTCTGTAAACTACCCCCTAAACATGAACAATCTTTCTTGCTGATTTCTTAAGCAAATTTGTAACTCAATACATGTAAAACTGGTTTTTTTGAGAATTTTATAAACAAATTATATACATTACATATATATGTATAAATCCTACCATTGTTCCTCTGAATATATGAACTTACAGTATTTCCCCCCCCCAAAAAAAAAAAACAACAAACCTTTAGTTTATGATAATCTTATTAAATTGTCCTGGAATTTTACCTGTAAATAGAAGATAGAAAGATAGAAGATAGAAAAAAAAATTGAAACTTATTCTATAAGAATATTGAAAATATAGTCCACCAATACATACTGCTGTAGTGAGAGAAGTTGTAGCATAATTTGAGCAAAGTCTGCTCTCAAAATCTTAAAGAAACATTTCTGTGAGAAACCTAGTCAGTAAACATCAGGTTGTATCACATCAGGTTGTATCACATCAGGTTGTATCACATCAGGTTGTATCACATATCTTTGGTACAATTAATATGTGAAGTTGAGGTTCCTGTTAAGCACATTTCTTAGAGTGGAAACCTCACTAAGTTTCATGAGGAAAATAAAAATCCAGTCAATAAAGATCATCTAAATCCACAACAATTATTTTCTGTGGTACATTGAAAATTGGATGGATTTCTAATTACTGACTACAGATTCTTTATTAATTCAAATATTCATTCCAGTGAACTACTTCCAACCTCTCTTTTTCCAGTGATTTTACCTAGCTGTGATTAAACCTCTTATTTGACACACACAAAAAAATATAGAAGCAGATGGAAATCTTCAACAAAGAAATGGATGATGCTTATGTTAAAGATTGCATCATACAATATAATTGTCAAAACTGGCTGGCATAATCATAGAATCATAGAATAGTTTGGGTTGGAAAGGACCTTAAAAATCATCTAGATCCAACCCTCTGCCATGGGCAAGGAGACCTCCCACTAGACCCAGTTTCTCAATGCCTCATCCAACCTGGCCTTAAAAAACCTTCAGGAAGGGGGCATCTACAACCTCTCTGAAATGCAAGAAAACCATGGAATGCAAGCTGTCAGACATGTTTAAATTAAATTTTAGTGAAATCATTGCACAGAACTAACTTCAACCATTTAGGTCTGAATACCCAACCTCTTTTTGGAGATTTTATTATATAAAGTGTTTAAAACAACTATTCATCTCAGTTAGTTCTAATTACAACTAAACTGGTGAATGGTTTTCCATCTCTCAAGTATGCTCTGCATGGAAACCAGAGTAAGGAAGGAGACAGGTGAGCATCCAGGTCTTTCTTGCAATGGAGTCAGGGCACAGCTAAGACAAGAACAGGCTTTTTTCCTGGGCTAACTTAGTTGGGGCAGAAAGTTATATGTCTGTTAAAGGTTGAGATTATTGTGCTCCTAGGAATTATTTCATTCTTTCTTTTAGGTATGGTGAGCTAAGTGTGACTAGTGAAGATTCAGACAGAACACACTTAGATATCTGAACTAGGTAAAATGAGATCACCCTAATGGATTTGTCTCTAGAAAAGAAAAAATTCAGACTATGGCAGAACTAAATTTTCTTCCCAAGGTGAGGAGAAGATTGTAGAAAGAAAGGCCCACTGTGCTTTCAGTCTTGCCTTCAAAAATGCCACAGGATGGAGTGCAGTTTCAGTTTTGACCTTGAAAAATGAGTGTGTTTGAAAGAGTTGTTTTATTCCCACTAGGTTTTAAAGGAAGCCTGTTAATATAACATTCTGCAGAGGGAAGTTAGTACAAGCCTCTTGCATGTTGCAAAGAGCTGCTGTTCTGCAGTGTTTTGGTTTTTTTGAGTGTTGTTTATATGTTTCTGATGTTACTGTTGGCTTAACTAGTAAATATTACAACTGATGAATTTTGGTGGTGGTTTTTTTTTTTAATTTGTAATTCCTCGAGAAATTACTTGTTTTTGTGTATTCTAAGCCCTTCATCCCTCACTGAAGGAATAACTCTGCTTCAGCTAGAGTCCATTTATTTGAGCAGTCTGAAATTCTGCACAGGGAGACAACATGTTTTATAGATCTAATTTATGCTGAAATTTTGAAATAGCAGCTCTTTTCCTGCATCAAATGCAATTTAATTTCTCAGTTGTTCCAAGACTGAGAAATGGCATCTCTTCTATTTCCCTCTCCTGCCCATGAACTTCCATTTTCAGTAAGAAATTTTCAGAATGAAGTGATTGCCATTGTGGAGCCTGTGTTTATCCTCCTGCTTTTTCTCTGTAAAGCAACACTGTTTATCTTAGCTGTGTTGTGTTTTTAGAGAAGAACAACAGCTAGATGTTTCAGAGATTGGTATCAAGCTGATGAATTGCTACAGAGCAAGAAAAAGCTGCAGTAGAGCCATCATTTCTGTTTCACTCTGCAAGAAGTCTATGTAGAAAGCACTGCATAGAAACTATTCTGGCTCTAGGACAAAATTCATGGCAAACGCTGAGAAAACTTAACATTTCCACCTCATTCACAAGCATTCTTTTGGCTGCTCTTCTGCTGTCATTTGCTCACAGTATAACACCAATTTCCATGCTCTTTAAATAAGAGCTGAGTGAAACAGCTGCCTGTTTTAAAATTACCAGGGTTAGTATTCTGCCATCACCTTACCTGTGCACATGGCAGATTGTATTAGACTGGAGTAAGAAGTACATGTCACACCTCCAGATCTTAAGTAGAAATGGTTAAACTTTTGAAAGGCACAAGTTTTGCTTGGACAAAGGGACAAGTTTCGTGTTTCAGCGTTTGGTTTTAACAACTCTGGTACTGTTACATGTTTTACACATCTACTTCTCCCACACTTGAATCTGTTTTGGCTTTTTAGTATGTTTCTATTACTGCAAACCCAAGGATGTATCTTAATATGTCAGTGCAAGTTGCATTTTTTCCCTTTTACTTTACCTTTCTATTACAATCATAGAATCATAGAATAGTTCGGGTTGGAAGGGACCTTAAAGATCATCGAGTTCCAACCACCCTGCCAGTACATCAGGCTGCTCAGTGCCTTGTCCAGCCTGGCCTTAAACACCTCCAGAGATAGGGCATCCACAACCTCTCTGGGCAACCTGTTCCAGTGTTTCAACACCCTCACTGTAAAGAATTTCTTTCTTATGTCAAGTCTAAATCTACCCCCTTCCAATTTACATCCATTGTTTCTGGTGCTCCCATCAGATATCTTATTAAAAAGCCCTACCCCTGCCTTTCCTGTAGGACCCCCTCAGGTACTGATAAGTTACTATAAGATCCCACCTGAGCCGTCTCTTCTCCAGGCTCAATATCACAGCTCAGAACCTCCTTCACCTTGTATACAGTATTCTTTTACATGATCTCTACTTCTTTAGCAGACAATGTGGCTTAATCAGAGACTGCACCATTAAAAAACATAGTCTCTGCTGGTGGTTTGATAGATTACCCATGAAAACAATTTACTGCATCTTTTACCTTTACAGCCTTTTGCCTTTCTGGTCTTGTTCATAAATTTTTCTGAGCTGAACTGTCTCCTATTATATCAGTGCACAAAACTGGCTGTAGCAGAATCCAGAACTCAGTTACCATGTCTATGAATCAGAAAAAATAAATAGGAATTTGACTCCACCACTCAGGAGATCTCAAGAACAGCTCCTTGATTTTTAAAGTAGCTTTGCCTGAAAAGAGGTTTGCTGCACATTTCAGGAAGTATAGAATGTGTTGGGTTAGAAGGGGCTTTCAAGGCCAATGAGTCCAGCCCCCTGCAGTAAGCAGAGACAACTTGCACTAGATCAGGTTGCTCAGAGCCTCAGCAAGTCTGGCCTTGGATGTCTCCAGGGATGGGGCTTCCATCACCACTCTGGGCAACCTGGGTCAGTGTCTCCCCACCCTCATGGGCAAGAACTTCTTCCTCATGTCTCATCTGCTCTAATTTCAAACCATTTCCCCTCTTCCTGAAGTGTCACAGGCTTCCTCAGAACCAGGGCTCCAAATATCTCCTATGTGCCTTCAGAGGAAGGGATCCAGCTGCTGAATCACCCCATTTCCCTGCAAACACTAGCACTTCCTTTCATGGGCTTTACATGAAAAGCCACCCCAACAAAACTCCATTTCAACTCTGATCAGGCAGAACTGTGCTTGTTTTGCAAATAATAAGGCCAGGGATGGGGTCTGAAGCCTGTATTTGTGATGTTCTTTGGAGAAACGGAAATTAAGGTTGAATAGGTGCTGCCATCACAGAGAAGGAAAGGCAGGGAACTGATCTGGGAGAGCAGAGCTCAAGCCCTTAACTGGTACACCTGCAGAGTGGAGTTCCACTGGAGTTCATTTGACAGAGGGACAGGGGCACAGTTAAAGCTCACGTGAAACCACAAGAAGACCCAAACAACCCCCAATGGTGTCCTCCTGATGGACAATCCTGCTGTACAATTCTACTCCTTATGCACAAAGCAAAGAGAAACTAATTAGCTCTCTCGAGGGAACACTGTAGGCAGGTGTGAAACTATCAGGAGAGTTTGGAAATAATTTTTTCCTTGGAAAACTATAATTTATCATCCCAAACCCAAACTCTATCTTTTGCATAGCAAAAAAGCAGTTACGCTAAGAATGCAGGATATGAAAATATTTCTACCATAAACACTAAGTTTATTTTCAATTTACTCATAGAATCATAGAATAGTTTAAGTTGGAAGGGACCTTAAAGATCATTGAGTTCCAACCCCCCTGCCATAGGCAGGGACACCTCCCACTACATCAGGCTGCTCAGTGCCTTGTCCAGCCTGGCCTTAAACACCTCCAGAGAGGGGGCATCCACAACCTCTCTGGGCAGCCTCTTCCAGTGCTTCACCACCCTCACTGTAAAGCATTTCATTCTTATATCTAGCCTAAATCTCCCCTCTTCCAATTTACATCCATTATTTCTAGTCCTCCCATCACATATCCTACCCTGCCTTTCTCTAGGCCCCCTTCAGGTATTGATAAGTTGATACTTGCTAGATCTTGGACATTTCCCTATACAATTTAAAGGGTCAACCTGCTTGAATAACAAGATCTGGTACTACAACCAGATTTATTAATCTCTTTTACTTTTAAGATTGATATTTACGAGCACATTAACAGATCCTGCTAATCACAAAATATTTTATAGAAAGTTGTAAATGCCTAAGATGTTAATATGTTCTTAGAGTTTTACCAGTTCCTATAATTCTAAGTCCCTCAGTTTATTCACAACAATCTAAATCTACCTCACAATGAAAGCCCAGTCTCCCAATCCCAGCATGCTTTAAGAACAGCTACACTGATTAAAAATAAAAAGAGGCAGTTCCCTAGGAGAAACAGCCTCTGGTGGCCTTGTAACAAGAGTGTATATGAAATTAAATAGGAATTATAGGTTTGACATAAATAGTTCTAGCTTAATCCATAAGACTGGGTGTCTACATGAGCTAGTGCACATGAAGGACTGGCTTTTGCTGTAATTACACAATGACAGAAATGCTGTAATCTGTCTTGGTGGGAATTAGCTGAGGAGGAAGGATAAAACCCATACAGGAAGGATAAAACCCATAAAGGGAAGATTCAGGAGACTTGAGCTCCATTCTGCAGCACCTTATATCACCTTTACTGAGGCTGTTATCCACTGCCTGCTTTGCCCTGGTAATGACAAACTCTGTGAGATGATGGGAGTCACCCATTGCATTGAGGTCATGACAGGAATCCAGGAAGTTGTCGTAAAACAAACAAAATAAAGAAGTACAAATAGTCATGGTGACACCTTGGGCAACAGAAATGCTTTTTCTGTGGTTGGTTTTCTTGTTCTATCCACTGCAGTGAGAAGCCAAGGCTCCCGGGCACAAGTGTATAAATATTGAGCAGGAAACTGTGTCATCGTTCCCTCTTCCACAATAACAATGTGTAAGTCCTGAGCCTGTTCTCTGCCAGGCATTTGTCTGGGGTTTTCCAGTAGCAGCAGCAAGGCCTAGGGCTTTTTCCTTGGCAGACTGTTCTGATGATCTTTGGCAATACCCTGTTGCTGGTTTGGTTGGCTTCTGTGCAATAGAAATAAGCTAAGACTTAGGCAACTGCTGAGGATCTGGTTTGTCTTTATTTCTTCCTGACAGCTTTTCTGGTTTGAACATAAAATGTAACACTGAATTGAGGTTGGATTTGTAACATGGGTCTTGCATGATGAGGAAAAAAAGTTGTGCAGTAAAAGAAATACAGTTTCTATCCTTACTGACACTATTTTTTAATGATCGATTTAAGAATGTTGGAGTCTTTACTGGAGATAAATACAGAAAACATTGCCACTGTTTCAGTTTGAAGTTAGAATCATACAATGTTAGGGTTAGAGATCATCTAGCTCTAATCTTTCACCATGGGCAGGGACACCTCCCACTAGAACAGATTTCACAAAGACTCATCCAACTTGGCCTCAAAGAGGAATGGAGCATCCACAACTTCTCTGGGCAATCTTTTCCACTGTCCCACCACCCTCAAAGGTAAGAATTTCTTTCTCGCAGCTAATTGAGTTCTCTTTCAGTTCAAAAGCACTACCCTGCATCCTATCACTACCCTATCTGATAAAGAGTGCCTCCCTTTCTTTCCTGTAGGCTCCCTTTAGGAACTGCAAGGTTGCTGTAAGGTCTCCCTGAAGCCTTCTCTTCTCCAGACTTACCAACACAAACTCTCTCAGCCTGTCCTTAAAAGACAGGTGTACCACCCCTCTGATCAGCTTCGTGGCTCCAGAAATTATGTCTGTTATTCTCCCTCCTTTTCATAATCCTCTTTCAAGGGATAAGGCTTTTTATGTCAAGCCCAAAGTATACTGGAAACAAGTATGAGGTACAAAATTACTCCTGGGGTTTACAGAGTTCCTGCTCCCTCTTGAAGCCTGAGGAGTTTCAATGTGGATAGGGGAAAGCTCAGTGCCTGCATTCAATCCCTGCCACTCACAGTTCACTCATGGATGTGGCATTCCACTAAGACTTTTATTTTAATCCCCCTTCTTACATAAGAAGAAATTAAGCCACAGAAGAATGGTTTTGCCTATGGTGAAACACGAAGTCTATAAAACCACATGGAATTCCCAGCTGAATCCGGCTATTCTCAAGAGAGAGGAGATTTGTTTTGGTTGGGTTTTTTTTTCTTCCTTCTTCTTCTAATGTTTTTCATAACAGCAAGAAAATCTCCTGAAACATGATTCAAAGCTGACAGAAAAAATAACCCACAAAACTGCTGCATAACAGCAGCAGGATTGCCTTTGTAGAATATATCTCATAAAATTGAGATCTACTACTGTTTAAAAATGGGCAGGTCAACGAATTTGACCTAGTTCTGATGAATCCTGTTTAAAGGGTTTGTAGTTCAAAAGATTTAAAGCAAGACAGTTTAATTATTGATTTTCTGTATACGTGACAATTGCATTTTCTGTGAACACACAGAAAATATTCATGTGTGTGGGCACACAGAAATAGATATGCATGTACACACTCATCCATGCATGAATTAGAAAAAAATTACAAGACATAGACTTTTCTTTGCAAGAAAAAGACAGTTTTATCAATATCTCCTTTCAAAGCAAAGAATCTTGTTTCTTTGAATATGTGAGGAAAAAAAGCAAGACAGTAATTCTTTTGAAAAAAACCCACATATTAATTCTTTTGTTTTTCCAGGGAAAATTTGCTAAAGAAATCTCATTTAAAATCACATAAGTCATCTGCTCAAGACTGCAGGAGACTGGTGTCAGGACAATTTTCTTCAGTTGATAACCCTTTCACCTTTAAATTCTCTTTTTACTTCAGGCTGTCATGCCTTCTAGAAGTGACTGTGTTTAACCTACTAATACAAGATCAATTTTAAACCTCTTGGGATAAAACTAAGAAATCCACAGTTTGCTGTATGCAAACTTTTTGAGTTAGAAAGGTTCTTACAGGCCACATAAAGAAAACTGAAGGCTCCTTCAGAAACAGTAATAATTTATATTAATCTTGAAAAGAAATGAGCATTTTTTTGCTGTTCAAAACTGAATCCCTCTCAACAGAAAACAGTTATAAATCTTGTTAGATGTTGTAAGAGACAAAGTCAGCTCTCCTGATCAAAATCTCCTCAGCCCTTTGGTGAGAATTTATCAACAGATTCAGACTAATCAGCTCTCAAACCAGTTCTCTCTGTCTGCTAGTATTGGATATGGATGTTCCAAAGGTTTTGCATTTGGACAATGCTTTGAGAGCCAACAGCAAAAGCTATTTTCTGCCTTACACCTATAATATATTACTTTGTTGATATTATACTTGTGTATAAAGTCACGTGGAACCAGACTACTCACTTCACTTGCTCTGTGATGCTTTCAGCTTTGAGACATCTTCCACTGTTCATTGATACTGCTGTATAAGCTCCAAAAGTGTATACTCCAGGTAATATCTGTGCTTTCTTCTCCTCAGTTTTGCCAAAGAAATTAGTGCTCACTGTAGTCATGGTGGATTCTTGGAGTTAATCTTTTCTATTTGCTCACCTGTAAAATGAGCTCACCTGATATTTAATTTGGTTCCAGTTTATAAACCAGGAAATAAAATATATATGGAAAAACATAAGGTCTGATTGTGCAGTTGCTGGGCAGTTAATAGGCATCCAGCATCCTTCTGGATGAGAGCATCACTCCAGTGTAGGTGCATCACTTAAATGTTTCACTCTAGTCATACATATAAATGAGTTAAATGTCTATTGAATTTACAAAAAATAACTACATATGTGTGTCCGGTCATTGGTGATACACCCCTGACATTTCACAGTTGAGGTTTTGAACCTCAGTATTTCCATTCCACCAATCACTTCTCATTGACTAATATAAAAAAGCTAAAATATCCTCCTCTTTGCACCCAAAGGCAAAGGTACTAATATAGTGGAAAGTATTTTCTTTCTTCCAGGATAGAAAAGAGAAAAAAACCCTCTAAATAATAAAAAAACTTGTTAGAAACATTTGGTGAGAGTTAATGTCCTTCAATTAGGAGACAAATCCTATCTGATTTTATCTGAATGATCAATATCAGAGGTAGACCGTTCTTTTGAAGAAAATAAATTCTTTCGGACTTCATCAAACACTTTAAAAGAAAAATGGCCTTTGAAAATGAACACTTACCAGAATTGTAAAAGGGAAAAACAAATTGCAGTGTCAGCAGAGGCAAATTATATTCAACAGAAAAATCAAACTATGAGATGCTTTTTGTACTTTCATCAGAAATTTGGCATTAATGTCCTCCTTTAGAGATGTGTGAACTCATCATCTATGATTGTCACTACTTCTAGCAGAATCATAGAATAGTTTGGGTTGGAAAGGACCTTAAAGATCATTGAGTTCCATCCCCCCTGCATGTGTCATGGAAATACTAAGCCCAAGAGACTAGGTTGAATCTAGTCTGAAGATGCATCCTCAGCCTCCTATAACAGAGACATCTGCATCAGCATCTTTAATATACTTATCTGTTCCTACTACACTGAATTAGTCACTAATATGAGTATGCACAATAGGATTCAGACAAAACCAGCATTTTTCCTCCAAGTTTTTTGAAGAATCACATCTGTCCAAAGTGTAATTCTTTCTGTCAGGACAATTTGGGTAAATATTTTTTTTCTGGTGACACCTGCACTGTAGTAATCCATGGAGAACTGTTAGCAATTTACAAAGGACATGCCTGTATTCATATATATCTTCTTCCTTGTATCCAAGTCTCTCTATAAGGGCCAATAGCACATTTGTTTTTTCCTAAAATATATTATTTTTTCACGTTGAAGTAGTAATAACAATGCTACAGAATGTGGATTTGTAAGTGAATTTTCTTACAAGAGTTTGTCAGAAAAAAAGGGCTGTCTAAAGGTATGGAAATGAAGATATTATGTCAGATAAAGAGCTGTGCTAGGAAAAAAGTTCTAATATGAAGTGTCAGTATGGACAACACAGTTGGATATGAAAGTAAAAGATCTACAGACTGGTACTGTAGAGGGAGAATGTAAAGAAATTAATTAATGTGAGATTTTTGGCTGGGGTAAAAATTGTGAAGGGCTCTGAAGCTGAGTTCCTGGAGCTACCTTGATCATGAATGGCTTTTAATTTCATGCTGAAAAAAAACCAAAACCCAACCAGTGTGGATGGAGACTCTGTTATTTAGAAAGTGTTGAGAATCAGCCTCTCTAACTTAGGAGCTAGTTGAGTAATAATCCTGAAACCTTATTATCTAAGCAGAACTGGATAAATTCATTTTCTTGAATAAATTTCCCTGTTTCTGAATTGGCACAGAAAGATCTATAAATTTAAAATCACTGAAAAGTAATCTTGTTTAGGCCCTGGTATTTATTGTCTTCAAAAAATACTCTTTCACTGGAGAAATAAGAAGACTTTATAAGCCTTAAAGAGTGTAATATTTGCCTTCTGGTTCACATGTTTGACAGTGAGTCTTATCATTAGATAAGGGTTAAAGTAGCTACCATCCCACATTCTCCAAACACAGCCAGATGGTTTGAAGACTAAATAGTGGAAAAGGCTCATTCCTCAATCAGACATAGCAGTTTGCATCTTTATTGTGCCATTTGTTTTGTAGGCTGACATGGGATGCCTAACATCCTTAAATATCAGTATTTAGGCAGCTGCTTAATTAAATTCTCAAGGCTGCATTTTGATGTGGGTAATTAATTTTAAATGAACAACAGAAAACGAGCCCTTTCTTGCCCTTCTTTTCTTTTAGCAGATAAAACTCCATTATCAGTTGCTTCTGGCTGACCACAAATAACAGTAACAGCTTGAAATGAGTCACTGATCTCCACATCCCACCCATCCCCTGCAAATCTGTCGCAAAGTCTGATAGAAATAAATTAATGTAGGTTTTTTAGCATTAAAAAAAAATACATTTCCAGGTCCTTTGAATGACTCTTAAATGTCAGAATCTGCTTGGGACATTGCCCTTGTTTAGGAGTGGGAAGAGTTTTGCCAAACAGATTTTAGGTCTTTATTTTTCATGTATAGTCTTTACAAAAGTCTATTAAAGTTAAAAATTTAAAGGAAAAATTTGGATTTTTTTTTTTACCTTACTGAAGTTCCTCTTAATTTCTCCATATACCTAAATGGTTGTTCTTTTTCAAGTGCATCCTCATTAAAATCAGCCAGAAAAAAAGTCATATTACATGTGTATCTTTTGCTGGCCACAGATAATACAGTAGCAAGATGCTCTGGCCCAAACCTGGACTGTAGCTTAGTTCAGAAAAAACCTTTTTATCAGGCAGAGGTGATCTTCTTCTCCTAATTCAGATATCTCACCCTTTTCTTGATAATAATAACTATTATTATAAAATAATAGTTGATTATTTCCATAAATGACCCAAAATAAGCACCAATATGTCAAATTTTTGATTCCCAGATTGACAGTTGTGTCAATTTCTAGTGTAGCAAAAAAAGGATAAGGGAGAGGAAATTGATATAACCTGTCTGCTAATTTCTTGTTTATTTTATAAATATGTACATCTTTGTAATATTCATGTTTAGCAAATACAAGAGGTACTCACTATTCAAATACAGCTCTAGCATAAATTGGTTTAACATGGTACAGAGCAGTTGTCATAAAATAAATCTGTCATCTTTTTAGCATCTGAGCTGCTTAGAAGTGAGGCTGCCTTTCATTTAAATTTCATAGAACTTAAAGCACATTGTCAAATAATGGCAATAATAATGATGCTGATGAAGTAGAATTGTTAATCACAAGAATAATTGCAAACCTTCAAAGCCAATTTACATTTTCTGATAGAAGGTGGTGCACCCTATAAAGTATTCCCCAAGATAATTGTTCATTTCCCATTGTGATATTTCCTGTGGTCCTACCCCAGACTAAATTAGCTCTTATTGAGTGCAGTGGCTTATCTGAAGAGCAACTAATCTTATCTGGATTTCACAAATACCTCAAATGGTAGCTTGTGACTTTGATTACTTGGAAAGTAGACCTAATCAGATTCCTTTCCTTAAAACAGTGGTTCATTCAGATCCTTCACTCTGAGAGATCAAAGCTGTTTCTTCTCCCTATCTGCAGGGAAGCTCATTAGGAGGAGGTTGTCAGGGTTATAATCATGCAACAGTTTTACTTCTGGGTTATAATGCTTTTGCTTTCTTATCAGTCTGTGAGGTCCAAAGTGAGAAGAACAAAGTAGGTATCACTGACATATGATACTTCCAGAAATCACTACAGTTTACTATCTGTTTTATTATTCATTCTGAAAGTGTTTTGCAAATGTATCTCAAAGATACACCCAGTTTGCAGGAGGTTTTATCCGACTTCTAACATTTTAAAACTAGCAACTACATAAAACTAGGTAATTTAAAATTAAAACTTCACCAGTTAAACAGTATCACACATTTAATGTACTAGTTCCTTGCACAAATTGATCTTAAGGACAATGTGTCTTCTATTAATGTCCTCATAATTCTTTCCATCTGTGTTTTAAAATAGAAAAGCATGTTAAAGTAATTTTTTATTTTAAAATGTAAAGGTAGCATGTACAGTATATCTTGCAAATAAAAAAAATAGCTTTAATTCTGCTATTTTCCCTGAAAAGTTTGATAATTTTGAAATCACTGAATTTGCTAGCAAATGCTAGACTCTTATGTCAGTATTATTTCCTACAACATTAAATATCCAGTGTGTTTTGCCATGCAGTTTTGATTAGGGGAGCACATTTAATGTTAATACAGTAGTGATGAATCTTGGTGACTACTATATTTGAACAGGATATTTGACAGGTAAAAAGAATATGTATGACTTCAGACTTGCAAATACATCAACCTAACGTATTCAGTGCCCCAGTAAATACAGATGCAGTGCTCATTCAGGTGGTCAGAATGCAAAATTGATACTTAATTATAAGTAATGCAAACCACAGTGGCAAGAAATACACACTTATTTTTCTGCAAAACTATCAATTATTGAAAGCAACACCTTCCTATCACTAACAGTGACCTTTGCCCAAATTCTCCCTCTGAATCCAAAACTTAGTAATGTGTCATGTATCTGTAAGTTCAGGAAAAAAACTAAAACACCAGAATCTACCTACACTGGGTAATTAATAACAAAAAGGATGATTCTGTAGCAGTCACTGTATTAACTTCTCACAGAGCCAAGATCTGAATGATTCCATTTATACATGCAAGCCATGCAAACAGAATGCAGTGTTATCCCACCACAGTTACAGGACCTCCAAGAACTGAGCTAGTGACCCAGTGTCTACACCCCACTGTGCTATTTCTCTATAGTCTTCCTGTCTATGGGTTTATGTTTTCCAGTTTGTTTTGATCTAGCTCAGTAGCAGTGTTGTTAAATGGACTTGTATAACTGTGTACCAGTTCCTTCATGTTCAGGCATTCTGTGTTGTACCTCACTATTGGGTAAGCCTCACTCTTTCCTCTTCCATCCTTCTCATGAGCTTATCCATGCAAAATACTGTTGCTGCCTCTCATGCCTTCCTTGGGAGTCCTCTTGCCATTTCATCCTACAAATTCCTTCCCCAGAACTCTGCTCTTGCCTACCAGCAGCAGGTTTTTCTCTCCATGGTTAAAGTTGCCTGACAGATAGCAAGTTAATGGGGTGTAGACATCCATTCATTCTGCATCAAGGATAACTTTTAAGTGTGACATATGTCATAGACAGCATGTATTTTCATCTCATGATCTGTTTTCTCCACAGTCAACTCTCTTCAACCTGCTCCCAAAGACTAACAAAATTGAAATCATACCTCAGCTTTGGAAAAAAACAAACAAAACAAAATAAAAACCTAGCAAAATGAAAAGCTCTCTGCAGAGCGTGTAGAGAACCAGAGGACTTAGTAAATGTAGCCTAAGTAACTTGATATTCAGCTCTAAAATAAGGTGTTAGAATGGACACCATATAGGGCTGAGTGATTCTGAGTATCCACAGCTTTAACTGATTCCAGCTGCTTTTCTGCAGTGTTTGGCTTGTCTGATACTGAGGTCACTATTAACTACCTATGAACTTCAACCTCTGAAATCATTGATGAAAGAAAAGATCTTAAGTGTGAGAAGAGGTAAAGGCTTGTTCTTTAGAAGCAAAATTTTCTTGTATTAGGCACTTCTCAATGTGTCTTTCAAGATAATATTGCTGGCAAATGCCCCTTTGTCTTTTTTAATTTTTATGTTCTAAAATACTCTAGGATTTGGGGGTTACCTGAATGGAGAAAAGTTAGGGGAGAGTGTTCTTCTTCACCCTGCTGTGCAGAAGAGGAACTGAACAGGTTGTGTGTTCCCTATGCATCTTCTACATCTAATTTACATGTCTTGCTGGAGAATCTGAAGGATAGAATAAAATGATCCTGATGACCTTTCCAAAGCCAAATTTTTCCATAGCATAGAGTGGGCAATGATTTTGTGCCTTTGAAAATGCAGAAAAAGATAGCTTTAAATATTTCCTTGCCAGTGAACTGAAAAGAGAGCAATACCTGAAAATATACCAAATTTTGAAGATGTACATATTATGATCAAGAGCTGTCTTGACATACAAATGGCATGAGGGATGAACAGTGTGGTTTTGGCAAATCCCTGATGGTGAAGTTTGTTGTACTGGTCAGTGAGATTTTCTGAGCTGAATTTCTCCATAGTGCCAAGCACTGGACACGTGTCCATATTCCTGCACAAAGCAATAGAGAATATTTATCCTACTGGATCATGTGATTGGCAGAACATTCAGGCATTTCAGTTTGGAAAAGAAATGTCACTTCATGGAATGGAACTTCCAGCTGACTATTCCACTGCCACTGCTGAAAAGGAACAATTCTCTAGTTTTTCCTTTATTTAAAAGTAGAATACAATATTATTAAAACACAGGCATGGGAATATCAGCTCCTGATTTCTAATTTTTTTTAAAGAGGTTATAGGAAAAACCTTAATTTTTTCTGTGGGTCTGTAGGCTTCTCCAGCTTGTACTAATTATGATATTTACATCAATTAATTTTATATCAACAGTTGCTAATTAGTAGTATAAATACTCTTATTGTTTTCCCATGAGTAATTTGAAAATTATGCTGCTTTTGCTTTATTGGAGGCAAATTTGAAGCACTGGATATAAATTATTCAGCTGGCTGGCAAAACTATGAGGTAAAGCAAAAGTAGAGTTTTCTACTTGCATCAATTACATGAAATGCAATAATGTTTGAAAACAATCAATAATTATCTTGAAATATGAAATGGAACGAGCATTTTGTTCCCTATGTTTGAAGAAAAGGATAGGAACAGAGGAAAAAAGAGAATACAGGAACTAACTTTTCTTTTCAAAAGAGAGGAACCAGGGATGAGTAAATTGCTCAGAAATAGTCATCCTTTGTGGTTCTTTCTCAAAGGTGTGAGACTGCTGTGAGGTTGCTTAGAGAATTTGTCTTGCCTGGTGAATACCCCTAATAAGCTGTTTGGCTGAAGGAATGATATACTGGGACAGACAAGTAAATGGAGTAGGATTTTTTCAAGCAGATACACTGACCTGAAATGCTTTGCATAATCACAAGACTAATTCAGGTTCTAACCAAAATCCTGACATTTTTCCAGAAACTTTTTAAGAGCTGAAAAGATAATTTTTACTAAGTAACAACATTTTACTTGAATATCTATAATATTTTGTATTTTGCTAACTAAAGCAAATCAAAACAACCAAATCAAAATTTCCATTTGGGAAAAGACTTAGGGGTTCTAGTCCTGGTCTTCCTTTGGTGGGGCACCAGAAGGAGAAGAGAGAAAAATCTTAGGTGTGTTTCTCTCCAAGAAACATTATGACCCAGCTGTTGAGAACTGCACTTTTGATGACAGCTGGATATTTTTTTCTCTCTGACAGTTCTGTCCTGAGTGAGGACTTTGTGAGCTACAGTCAAGGAGGAATGTGTGAGCTGTTTTGGGACAGCTCTTGGACAAGCACCAGAACAGCTCCTACTGAAGTCATCTGGGACAGGAGCACAACTGCAAAACTTGCAAGAAACCTCTTTTCAGCTTGTGTCTGGTGCATGGATAGAGTGTTTTTGGACTTAAGCAAACAGACAAGTTTTTTAAGTTGGTTAGTAATTCAGCTAAAAATAAAGCACTATGTTACATCAGAGGGTTTTACTCATCAAAACCCTGACCATTTCAAATATCAGCCTAGGCTGGTGATTTTTAGCTATGCTTTTAGTTTCCCTGATGTCTCACAAATTTTTAAATGAACTTAAATAAATTAGTGGTGATTAATTACCTATGCATCTATTCCTGAGATCATCCTCAGATTAAGTTCTCTCCTTTCTTCACGGGATGTCTTGCCAATTGCTGGGGACTCCATTTTCTGCTAGCAGTGCAGACATTCAGTAAGATAAGATAAAATGTCCTCCTATTTCCCCATAAAATTTCTCAATGTTAACTTTCTGGAAAGAGCAGAGAGAGACCTTAAAGAGACTTTAATGCAGACCTACTGCTTCTTTGGTCTGTTTTACGTTCTTTATTACTGACCCATCAAAAACCCCTGTAGCTTTATTGGATGTAGAACATCTGCACACGTCCTTCAGGCAACAGCTTCTGGAAAAAAACTATTTTTGTGATTATCTACAGGTCAGAATTCCAGACCTTTTTGCCCTCAATTATGTCTTGAGAACTGGTTTGGACTATTCTACCCTCACTGCTTTATTCTCTTCTGATTTTGTCTCTTGTGGGTGTGCAGGAGCTTGTGTTTATGAACCCAGAGAGGTGTTCCAAGGAAGCGTGACTTGACACATTAACACTTCTTGCTGTGCATTCAAAGGCACAGCACAATGCACTGTCAGTGGCAAAGGGGAATGGTTCATCACTCAGCACGACATAATGTTCTTCACTTAAGTGGAGTGGGAAACACTTCATTCTTCACAGACAGTCTGTGTATGGAAATTTCTTACCTCCAAAATACTCAAGCTTTTTGAATTGTGATGAAGATATGGAAAGAAGGGAAATGAAGTCTTTGTATCCATATTACTTCAGCCACATCTCATTTTTAATTTCTTTTTATTGCACTGAAATACTTGACTAATTTACCTCCCAATGATACAGCTGGAAAGAATATTGTTTGTAACTTTTTTCAACATTAGAAGTCTGAAAATATCCCATTAGAGATATCATATGACTAAAAGCTGAATTAAAGGATGACAGGAATCTGGCAGTAACAAAATATATACCATTGTTTTAATTTTAAAGTGTATAGAATTACCTTATTGTTTCAAATATTCACTCACTTCAACAAGCACTTGTATTCTTTTAAGCAGCATAACAAATATGTAACATCCAACATAAATTCATATTAGAACCTCCTGTGAAATTGTGATCCACATAAATACATATATATCATGGATTTTCCTTTCCAAGTTAAAAATGAAACTTTTAAATATAAAGAAAAAAAATCAACATAAAACAGCCTATTTGAAGTAAAATATGCTTGGACATTTTTCACACATTTTTTAAAACTATAACTTTATAAAGCATATTACTTATGTAAGCACTGTTGTATAAGAATATTTATGTTTTATGGGGATCAGAAAGTTTAAGTCAAAGAAAGTAACTATTTTACAATGGGGAAACAGGTGCAAGGAAGGAATTTGCCAGAATTCCTTTGCAAACTAGAGGCAAAGCTAAAATTAGAATCCAATATATTTTAGCTTGTAGTTCAATATTCTATTTATTAAACCATACTGGTAATAATAAGAAATAAAAGTAACTCATTGAAGGCCTTTCACTTATTTTTTCACTTTTGATTTCTATTATCTTTATGCATAACTTTTAGTTTTTGAATTCTGATGGCAGCATTTAGTGAAACACTGAACAATCTTATAAGATGGAAGTTACAGGCCAAACAATTTCCAATTCTATGATTTGTGGGTGGAGAACATTCTATTTCACTACAAAGAGGAGCACAGAAATAGCCATAGACATTTCCTGATATCCTGGAAGAGTATTAGATGTGTTTAGGACTCTGTCAGTGGTGGACAGATGAGACATTCTGCGTGGAAGAATAATAACAGCCAGGATAGTTAATCACTCACTGTCATCATTTTAGGCTTGAAGAAATTCCCTAGTTGGTACTACAATTTTAATATAGTGCATCAAGCTGAGAACAACAAAACTGGTGAGAGGACTGGAAGAAATGTCCTGAAATAAGTGGCAGTGACTCTGGGGTTGTTTAGATTGGAGAATAGGAGACTGAAGGGTGACATCATTTCTCTCCCTGGCTTCCTGAAGAGAAGATGTGGAGGTGCTGATCTCTGCTTGCTGGGATCTAGTGACATGCCATATGGGAATGGTTCACAGGAGGTTTAGACTGAGCATTAGGGAATATTTCTTTGACAAAAGAGTGGTCAAACACTGGACAGGGTTTTTATAAAATCAGATAAAACCACAACCCTGCCAGTCTTTAGGAAGCACTTGGACAATGGTCATTAATAGCATGCTTTTGATCAGCCCTGATATGATCAGGCAGTTGGAATAGATGATCATTGTAGGTCTCTTCCAACCAAAATTTCTATTTCTCTGTTCTATTCTGTTCTGTTTTGATTTCCATTTCTTATGTGAAGAATTTTTCAGTGGGAAAATATAGGTGTGAAGAGTATCCTTGGCAAGAAGTTGGGCTGCTGTTAAGAGATAACTGATTTCACACAACTATAGAGTGGCCATGTCACACTTTATGTTCACTATAGTTCATGTTTCCCTGAGCTAGGACTTTCTGGTCACAACTCATGTTGTTGTCTTTTCACTATGAAATCCCCTGGCAAAGGAGGCAGAGGGATACTGGGTTATCTGTGAACAGAAAAAAAATCTAGTGATTAAGATGGGGACAATATTGGGTTGGGAGACAAAGTTCCTTCTGTCTAGAGATTCATTTGGATTCTGAGAATACCTTGGAAAAACCTGTTCTTTTCTTACACCATAAAGATATGTTTTTATTGTTTCTGTGACATCTCTGAAAGAGATGCCAAAGCACTGATCATACCCTTACTTACTGTTCTGGTTATAGAAAATTAGATTCTATAAACCAAGATTGGACTGCTATCTTGCAAGAGATATATGCACATATAGCAGCAAGCTTCAGCTACAAAAACAAGCTCTGGAGGTAGCATTTTTTGTTTTACTTGTTTGTGATGTCATAGTATGGTGCCCATACTGGACAGTAAAATTTTAAGGGTAATTTTTCAGTCACTGAGAAATCTCCAGAGATCAACCTCAAAATAAAAAGGCTACATGTGATCTGTGTTGATTCTGCATCCTAAGAAGGAATTGTAACAGAGAGACAATGCTCTCCATGGATATTTCTTTAAAGACTCTCTTTTAATCCATTAAATGACCTCAGGAACAGAGCTGGAGCTTGTTTGCTGTCTGCATGTGGGAAGGGTGGGAGAAATACTCAAGCAAAGATTTTGGGGCCAAGTATCAGAACTGGCTACCTGCTTTTAACTACCCCAGCTGGAGAGGACAAAATCATGTATTCTCTTCTCGCTTCTTTCATGGAGCCGTCATCTATTGTTGTTGAAAAAACAATTTTGTATTATGATGTAATTTATGTAACTTGTCCAAAACAGTATTAGATTTATTCCATTTGCTATATGAAAGATATCATTAGAATGCAGCCCATTTGGCAAAACTTGTCTAATAGTTCCAGGCAAGGATTCAATCACCTGTTGCTAAGAGACTTAAAAAATATTGTCTGTTTTTAAATGTTCCTTTTTAATTGAATAAACTGTTAGTTTGAAATATTGCTGCTGAGTTTAAAAAGGTTTAGAAAATCGTAAATTTTATTTTTTTTTACTGGAAAGCAAGTTTTAGAACGGCTTAAATGCAACAGCTGCAGTTTTTATTTATTCTGTTCTTTAGCTAGACATTAAAAATCGTATTGAAATAATGACTGCTTGAATATTTAGGAACTGAGTTATTAGAACACTGTTACAGACTAAATTAATTTTTTTTTCACCGGTACATGGGATCTGGACTATCCGTGGCAGCTCTATAAAAATCATTTCTGGGAAATAAAATTGCTCTTGGCCATTCTGAAATGCACAGGAATGTTATGCTGACAAATACACACTTTTATCTTCATGAAATGGGGCTGAAAGCATAGAAGCTAGAATGCCTGTCTCTGTACTTTTAGAATTATGTAACTTATTAATTAAAGGCATTAATATTTTAGGTTTTTTTAAAATTCTAAAAAATATCTTCCTCTTTCGTCAGAGGGATATTCCCAGTAGATGGAATTACACTGACTTACTATTTTATTGCTGAAGTATGAATCTTTTGAATGTGAATTCAGACAATACATAACAGT
Organism: Turnix velox; assembly: GCA_013400935.1. Classification (NCBI taxonomy): domain Eukaryota; kingdom Metazoa; phylum Chordata; class Aves; order Charadriiformes; family Turnicidae; genus Turnix; species Turnix velox. The sequence continues at coordinate 45,654 of VZTY01023678.1, read as the reverse complement.
AGAAATCACCTACTGACCAGATCAATTTTTATCTCCTTGCAGTTGGATTTATAAGTAAAAGGAGTGTTCTGCTTGCCTAATAAAATTTCACTAAGTATATTAACTCTTTTCAGCCACTCTCAGGTAAATACTGAACAGGATTTTGGAGTCAAAAAAGAATTAAACATCTGTCCTTTGAATTTATCTTCTATAGTCCTCAAAGAGGAGGAAATGTTTTATTGCCACCACTCTGACTGTTCAGCTGGAGAACTGAGTATTCAATTTTTGTATTTCACAAAAGAATTTTGCCACAGAAAGCAGATGATAAATCTGTATTTTTAGACATAAGAAAAGGTCTGAAAAAAAAAAAACATTAAAAAGTTTAAAAAATTGCATAATTCCAGGCTTGATGCTGTTGAGATTTCATTTGTCCCTCTGCAGCAAAAATATCTGGTGTAAACCTTTGATCCGAATCTATGCTAAAATATCTCTCAAAGCTAATATATTAAAAGCATAATTTCAAACAAAAAAGGGTAGATAAAATGCCTACCTTTTTTTTTATTTATCTGTTGTTTAAAGTAAGTCTGGTAAAGAAAAGTGAAAAAAACATTAAGTGCTGATTTTTATTTTTTTCCCCTGATAAAGCTTTCCCATTGTCTTTTTATTAGCCCCATGAATAATGGGCTCATTTAGCCTGGAAGATACTGCTGGTAGGTCATGAAGTCCATCTCCCTGCATCACAGGAAGACTGACTGCTTTACTCCCAAGTCATTCCCAAATAGATGGGTGGCCCAGTCTTGAATACTCCAGTGATGGTGATTCCATGACCCCTGTTGGCAGTGTGCACTACTTCCCTCAGAGTTTATGTAGTTTTTCCTGACTTTGAACCTAGATTTTCTCAACTGGATTTCAGTTCCAACACATTGTGTTCTCTCTTTGTGGACACCAGTGAGCAATTGATCATCTGTCTGTATTTCTGCACAAAATACTTTGTTACAAACTTAGGAATTTAGGTCAGAGTAGCTGATAAGTTTACTAGGGTTTGTAAGGCTTAAAGACATTACACATTATGACTGTAGATGTGCTCAGTTTAACTGTCAAAGTTTTTAAAGAGATATTTCATTCACTCAAAGCCTACAGTTTACAAATTATTGAATAACCAAATGATATAAGAATGAAGTTTGTTACAGGTACTAATATCTGAAAGTCTACAAGCACATGAAAGATGTGTTGTGTAGAAAAAATTAGTACCTAAATAGAAGTACTTTCACAATTAAAATACAAAGAAATTAAGGTACTTAAAAATCTGAGCAGCTTCTTCTGAAAAAACTCAGCTGGACAAAATGATTCATGCACTGAGTTTACTCCCTAACAATTCTCCCTAACAAGTGTACAGATAAAGATGTTATTGTAACTAAATCTTGATGACTTTATCTGAGCTGCTTGCCTGTACTTGCTTTGCAACAAATGAAGAGCATAGTCTCTTCTCCATTGTTATTCAAACGATTTTAAAGTAGCTTTCTAAGGTGAATCATGCCCCAAAAGTGCTGATTTTCATTCCTTTTGTGTTAAGCAGTCTGAGCCAATTATCTCAGTTATCTATTGAACTAGATGAGATTATTATCTTGCTATCACTTTAACTACCAAGTACCTGCAATTATTATTTTTTTCTTCTTTAGAAGGCATATCTGATGCACAATCAAATTAAGCTAATTTTGTCCCATCATTGTGCAGAAGTGTGTTTCAGACTTCAGCTAGAAATTGGGATAAACCTTAATGCATCCACTCACTGAGAAATTTCATGCATTTCAAAATTAAATCTCTTCTTCTGTCCTTAGGTGAAGACTGTAAATCTTACCAGCTAGGGAGATCTTTCAGACAGAAAGTTATTTCCAAGCATGGTTTTTAATCTATGAAGTAGTTAAGTTTCTCTTGATTCCTGAGGATGAGGAGCATATTATTTAAGTTTATTTGGAGGGGCTGGCTCTGACAAATTCGTGGAATGGAGGCTGTGTAGACTGTAGATGGATATAAATGTGTTCTCCACCTGCACACATGCACAGCAGGATTGTCCAACTCTGATGTATTTCAAACTGATTGGAACTATAAATAGTCCTGCTGGCAAAACTGCAAACAGTAACTTCTGGACAAAGCTTCAGCCTTTGCACAGTAAAGTCAGTCAGATCAGTGAACAGTACAGTTTGTTGGGTTTAAGGCATTTAGTTGGGTCCTCTCCTTCTCATAACGCTGTCAGACTTACTTCTGTTTAATCTCATGGAGAAACAAGTTAATAGAGTTTAAATAAAAAATTCCCAGTATTGAGACCAAAAGTGATTATCCTGCACTCCCCAAGGGACCAGCTATTGCCAACAGTTAACCATTGATGTGTGAGACTGACCTGGAGGTCAAGAGAAGGTTTGGTTTGTGCATGGGTCAGAGCTGAGACTCTGCAGTTTCTACCTCTGGCAGATGAGGGGATGTGACACTGGCAAAATTTTATGATCACAAAGAAGGAAAAAGGAAGACAACAAAAATTTTTGTTGTGCAGCTTTTGCCTCAGGGCTAAAATCAGCTCTGAAGAACTTGTCTGCTTTATGGTTATGAGAAAATCTCAGAAACTAGTCCTTGCAAGAGAGGTCCCTGAGTTTTACAGCTACAGCTTAAATTCTCGTCCCAAATATGATTTTTCAATAAGAAAAACATGACTAAGGCTCATGTTTTCCAACCAGCTGTCCCAAAATTTCTAATCTTACATCAGCCACTGCCCTGCTGTGTGACTGCAGGCAATTTCTCAACTCATTTATTTTCATTTATGGTTATTTGTATTGCTGTATATCGAGAAGCCAAAGGCCTTTGTGCCAGGTGCTAGGAAAGAGAGCAGAGGATAATTCCTGCTGGAGAAAGCTGAGAGTATTCATCTAGGGAATTGGCATCTAAGTATTTTCTGTGTCCATCAAAAACATCTTGGAAAGGGGAGAAAAACCACGTTAATTTGATGTCTATAGGAATCTCCTTCGAAAGGTGACAGGCAGGACACAAAAGAGCAAAAGTGCCTTGGATGAGGATTTGTGTAGAACAGCTGGAATTGCCTTGCTGGTGAAGGTGTCCATGGCTGTCCTGTGATGCGAGGGATGAGGCAGAGGACTCCAAGAAGACAGCAGTGTGGTGAGAAAAGGCTTTCTGGCAAGAGTGTGATTGCCAGGGCCATGGAAAGAAGGGCACAGCAGTATTTTATGCACAAACGATGTAGTGAGAGCTTCCTTGAGTAGCAGCCCTGGGGAATGGTGGGAAAGGTCATATTTTAGAAATATCCTGGTGAAAGAAGATATTAAAGATGGAGCCCTGATAGGAATACCCACAGAGATATGGCTCAGGGAATGCATGTAAATTGTGACCCTCAATGACAGGAATGATAGGCAGCGTGCTGACACCCCTATTCTTTGACTTGGCAGTATTATAATGGCAGGATGTGTCCCCTCCTGCATCATGGCAAACAGCTAATAGAAAATACAGGCTGTAAATAGGTCCCTCAGCTCTGTTTAAATTAATTTTATGGATCTAGGTGTTGAAAAGCTCAATTTGAAGACTTAATTTAGAAAATAACAAACAAGGAGAAGGACCAAACAAATCCTTGACACCTGCATATGCTAAGAATCCATTTTCCTTGGCAAAACGCGAAACTAGTCCTCTCCACATTTAAACTAACACAACTGTTTAGCTGACCTTCAGATTCCATGTGATAATAATTTATCACTGCCACGTCCATGGTCCTCCAGGATTTAATTTAAAATGTGAATCTTTCCTAAATCACAGCACTTAAACTTCTAATCTTGTTTGTTTGTTTTGATTAAACAAAGATGTCCTGCTTTTTTTTTTTTAGAAGTGATGTCACCTAATTGACTACATGCTGGTTTAGCCTCTAAAGCCATAAAATGTGATTCTATGCTTTGTAGCTTTTAAACTTGATTAAAGCAAGCTCCACGAGTTGTTCTCTAATAGCAGGCTCCCCAGAAATGGAGAGAGATTCTCAAGTGGTTTAGTGTTTAGAAAAGGAAGAACCATCTCCACCCCTTTATGTAACCACAGGAAACAAAGTATTAAAATTTGGGAGGGGAGAAGGAAGGAGGAAAAAGAGAAGTTCATTCTCTGCCTTCTCCCCAAAATGTGAACCACAAAGACTTGTTTTCCTTTCATGTGAAAAGAATTTCAGCATTTCATTTCCTTAGTTTTCTATACAGTACGAGCAAACCTCTTAAATCACTAGTTAGCGGTTTCGATCTAAATCTCATCATCTAATTATTTTTACAACGCATTCTTGGAAGGGTAGGAATGGTTCTGCCAGGAGATGTTTCACAATAATTAAAAGCCCCAATGGGTCTCTTAAGAATGTTTAAAGGGTTCCATATGCAGGCTGCTATGGGGAGCCATGCTGTACACAGCTCTTCGTTTGAAGCAATAAGTCTTGACAGCCCTTGTTGTATTTTATTATAGCAAACAAAATTCATGCCAACCAATCAGGTTTCCTCATGTCTTGCCATTCTTTACTGGGAAAAATAACAGCAGAGATCAGTTAGCTACAAAGACACTGTCATATTCACGCATATATGGGCTGCTTGAAAGCTGTTTCTCTCAAACACAGCTCTTTGTGTCACAGAGAGCATTAAAAGGTGATTTTGAGAAAATGAAAGTGTCTTCAAACCAGTGCAGAACATTTTTCATTTCCTCATGCACAAACATGAAGAATCAGCTTTTGAAGTTGAAATGCATGCACTGAAATAGAGCACATAAATGGTCAATTTGAGAAGCTTAACTCTCCTCCTATTGTGTCTCTTAGCCAAAGAACTCTTTAGCTGAGTAGATCTTGCTTGCAGAGCCTTCTTGTGTACAATAGATGACCAAAAGCAATGTCCCAAACAGGGGTATTAATACCACATACTTAATGAATTTCTTTGTATGTGATAAATACATGTCAAGCAACCAGTTATTTGTGTAACAAAAAAGTAGAGAGAAATCTAGAGCTCCCACAGTAGAGGAATTACAATAGAGTGTTCATAATAAACACATAAGCAAAAATAGATAATGGAAGCAGAGAAGGGAATAGAACACTCTCCCTTCAAGCAATCATTATTACTATGAGGGCCAGGCAAGAGAAGAGCATCTTCTTCCTCCTCAGTCTCACATATTGCCCTCACTTATCATCTAGTTGTTGGTGAATTAGCTGAAGCTAAGGCTTGGTCCCAGAGTGCAAGAGAGATTTATTCCAAGTAACTAGCAATGTATGTTTTTTGAGCTGTGATTTGCCTGCATATGTGAAATATTTGTGGCCATATTAAGCATGCTCAAATGTACACATGCAATTGCATATGCATATTCTTTTAAATCTAGTGTGTAACATCTTGGTTTTAGGGTACAGACACGTCTCCTGTGTCAACAGTAAGCTTTTTGGCTTCATCTCTGCTTTTATTTCAAGTGAATGCTTTGGAAAGGACTCAATATGAGACATCACAGAACTGTAAAGATATCTGTACATAATTTTATGCTAAGCACTTTATGTGAGGTTGCTCAGTATTTAAGTATTGCAAGGAGTGAATTACTTCACCACTGTTCTATTTAAGGAAGTTAATTTTGAATACACATGTTTTCAAGGTATTTTTCAGAATGTTTTTCAGCTTCATAGCCATCATTTTAGTTGTTCCAATAATTTCAGACAAAATTTAGGATTCTTATAAGTTCCTTGAGTCACTGACTGTTTCTCTTACAGTTTTTAAATGGGCAACTTGGATATCTGGTCTCTTTGTGATGTAGGAAGAAAATCTTTACTGCCCATTCAATGAGAGATGTTAATGATATTCCTTAGCCACACACAGGACTGAAAAATATTCATCTGAGAGAGACTATATAGATCTTTGCCCAGAGAGGTTGTGGATGCCCCCTCAATCCCTGGAGGTGTTTAAGGCCAGGTTGGATGAGGCACTGAGCAACCTGGTCTAGTGTGAAGTGTCCCTGCCTATGGCAGGAGGGGTGGAACTAGATCTTGAAGGTCCCTTCCAAGCCAAACCATTCTATGATTCAGTCTCCTACAAGCATCGTACAGCAGATGTAGTAGCTCTTATTTCTCTGTGTACACTTTTCATAGGTGTAATCTTAAATATTACCTCAGATCTCTTCTTTTTGTACTTTAGCGTCTTCTGTTTCCAAGTTTTTCATAGTTCAGGAGAGAAAAAAGTCTTACTTAAAAAGAAAAAAAATATATTACATACTCTCAGAAACTGAAACTCTACCAGGAAATGTCCATTTCACTACATTGCCTGTAGGATAAATCAGCGGAATACCCTTCAAAGGCAGATAGCTCATGTAGATGTCTATGATTAGGCTTTTAGAGTGTAATTTTAAGCTTATGAGTCTCTAAAGAGCATCCATGCCATTTCACCTCTCTACTGAAATCTGCAAAATGCTCCTCAGCTTTCTAAAATACACTGAGGTGCCAGGTGCAGAAGACAGTCCTAAGCATCTCCAAAAGAATGAGGAAGTCAAAGCTGTTGTCAGGAGTAATAGCATGAAATTTTAGAGAATAATGGTCCCAACTGATCCTGAAGGATGAACTATGCTCCATGTCACAGAAGACTGCAGGCAATCCTCACTGTCCATGGCCAGTGTGACTTGGGAGAAGATTCCTTTCTGACTCTAAAACTCTCAGCTGCAAGGCAAAGCTGTTCCAGACAGACACAGGTCATTTTCTGCAGTACATCTGGATACACTAGCACATTCTTTCCAGTATTACAGATCCATTTTGAGTTTGTCTCCAAAGGGTTAGTGGAATTAAAACATTATACCACTTCCTAATACCATCAAGTCATGACTCAAGGAATAAAAAAAGTAGTATGTCTTCCTAGCCTCAGCAGGAATCATAAGAAACTCTGAAGCACAGGTTAAACATAAAACCAAGCTTCAGCAAGTGGTGACTAAGATTCCTTTTAGAGTGTTCTTTAGGAATACAAAAAAAAAAGGAACAACTTTTTTTGTTTTTTTTTAAAACAAGAATTCTTTTTGCATCACTTTTGATTTCTAGTTATAGAACACACTGGACAGTTGTGCAATCCTTTTTTTCATCCAAGGTTTCAAATTTCATCTTGAAACAATTTAAGTTCCTTACTCCTATCTAAGTTCTTTAAAGGGCTGTCCTTGAAAATCGCCGTGTGAATGTTTAGAAATCTTCAAATTTTGATTCAAAACACTTTTATAAGCGTTTTACACTCATTTGTTCCTGTACTGATATCAGCTTTTATGATCCAGATGTCTTTATTGCAAACAGCTATAAACACTAGTCTTTTATGAGTGAAAACAAAGATTCTTGAATCTGTTTTCAGAAGAAAGCACTTTATTATATTAAGCACCTGGCAAACCATACCTGTGTCTGTTATTATTGAAATTATTTTGACATGAGTAATCAGAATCATATTGTTTAATGTGACCTTGTCTTTCTGTAGTGATAATAATTTTTCCCATCTCTGTTACTCCTTGTATTAATATCCTCTCTTACCAGGAAAACTGCAGACAACAATACCTGCCATCTACCTGCACACAGTGTGGCTGGTATCTTCACCTTTCAGTAAATGCAAAAGCAACATTTTATGAAGTTTGCCTGTATTTATTTAACATAATAAAGACCTCCATGATTATTAAAATGACACTTGAAGCAGCTTTGGTAACTGAGTAGTAGACTTCTTGTCTAAAAGTATTGGGTAACTATTTGCAGATCAGAAGAGGGGGCTGAGAACAAATGGTGTCTTGAAAATAAAAACGTGACCTTTCCCAAAGAGCAGGCTAAAATGCTAAGTGGGAGATAGCCCTGCAGTGTAACTTAAAAGAAAACCACAAGTTGTGTTTGCTTTTCAGCATCCACATGCTATTATTCTGTAATAACAGAGGGAAAAGTTTTCTCCAGGCAAACCTTTCAGTGGTTGCAAACTGGAAATAGCTTCCAACCACTAAATGATGTTTAATTTTTTTTTCTTTACTTTTTTTTTTCCCTTCTTTTTTCTTTTTCATGCATATCCATGTTTGCACAGCAGAGCAAATGCACTCCTAAGGATGTGTGACTCTAAATGCAAAGCAAGCTTCCCTGAAGAACACAAATATGCCATGAATTGCACACACACTCAGAGAAAGCCATTTCCAACAGCAGTTCTTGCCAGACCAGTGGTGAATCAGAACCTTCACACAATTTTCTGGTACTTTCTGTGCTAGAATGGGCTAGTCACTTTTACCACCTCTGTACTTCGAGGCTATTCAGCAAGGACGATGCATTCACTAGGCACTGAGATAGGTTTTACATTCCCCTGTATTTTATCATATTGCTGCATGTACACTACATTATACATTGGACAGCCTGAAGAAATGTGAAATTGATATAATACAAAAATCCTTTTTATAAGGACATTTCAGTGTCAGTGCTTGTATTTTTATATTGTGGATGCAGTCCTCTATTTTTGCTTTTTTTTTTTCTCAGTGCTAACATTTCTTGGGAATTTGCAGTTTTGGATCTTTGGTATTAACTGTCTCCTTCAGTAAACTGGAAAGAGAAGTTAAGAATAAATCTTGGTATTTAAAAAGAAATTCCCAGAGAAACAGATGGGCACCAGCAATACAGAATGCCTTTGAATAAAGGAGGATCAACTCTTTCTATGAGTAAGATAGCAGACCTGCTTGGTCAAAGGGTTTAAGGGGAGAAAGGACATTATTGTTATCTGGCTTGAGCTGCCATATAGCATGAGCAATCACATCACAAAAATAATAGGCTTCCTTTTAACAGAGTATATTGCCTTTTAATTAAGTATCCATATCTTTAAGGTCCCTTTCAACCCTAACTATTCTATGATTCTATGAACTGGAGAAGCACAAATTTTCTTACACAGAGTATCTTATTTTATCCTCCTTCATTTTTCCCTGTCATCTTCTGACTGTGTCCCTCATTCACCTCCACTATTTATTTTATTTGAATTTTTAGAAGCATTACAGGTGAAAACTCCCATTGAGTTGTCTGCTCCCTTCAAATCCAATGCTACAGTAACAGCTGCTCTAAGACTGAGGAAAGCCAAGAAAAAATATTTTATAATTACTGTAATACCTGGTTAAGATTCAGGCAGGTGAACTGTGTGTGTGATAGCAATCTCTGTAGATGGAAGGTAAAGAAATTACTGCTGCTTCATTCTCATAGAGGCAGTTTCCTCCATGTCTTATTCCAGGCTCTACAATCAACAATTCCATCCTAGGAGGTTATTTTCTTCACTGTACAGAAGCTGAAATCTCAGTTGAAGTGTATTTCCCACCCCACCCACGTGTTTCTTAAGCATTGATTTTATTCATGTGGGTTAAAATCTTTTCTGTTGTCCGTTGTTAAAGCTGTTTCCATAGCTGTAAGTCAGACTATATGTAAAATACTACTGGAAGTAATATAATATTACCTCGTTCATTTTATGCTGCACAATGAAGAACAATTTAGAACAATCTAAAATGTTTAGGATTGCTGGCATTACCCAAGCTAAGATGTAACTGCATTTGGAAATAATTTCAAAACAAGTTGCCACAAGTTTATAATCCGGTCTTCTGTAGGAAGCCTTCCAACAGTTAACTTTGCTCCTTTTAAAAATTATTTCTTAGCTTATCAATACCTGAAGGGGGACCTACAGAAAGGCAGGGGTAGGACTTTTTAATAAGATCTGTGATGGAAGGACTAGAAATAATGGATGTAAATTGGAAGGGGCTAGATTCAGGTTGGACATAAGGAAGAAATCCTTTATGGTGCAGGTAGTGAAACACTGGAAGAGGATGCCCAGAGAGGTTGTGGATGCCCCCTTTCTGGAGGTGTTTAAGGCCAGGCTGGACAAGGCACTGAGCAGCCTGATGTAGTGGGAGGTGTCCCTGCCTATGGCAGAAGGGTTGGGACTCAGTGATCTTTAAGGTCCCTTCCAACCCAAACTATTCTATAATTCCATGATTCTATGATTGTTTGCAAATGATATTGGTCACAATGCACAGATGATCCTTACATGAACAACAAAGAATGTTGCCAACAGTTCTGTCAGGTGGGATGTTCCTTTTCACCTGCAATAGTGGCCTTCAGTTGAGTTTTAATAAAAATCACATGCTTTTGAGCTATCTTTGAATATACCAACTGAAATGGGTTTGTTGTCTCTCTCATATATGCCTTTTGGGCCACAGTTCCATAATGAACCACATATGAAGGGACCAACATATATGATGGATTCCATTGTCTGCTGTCAAGCTTGATATTTGAGGGTCCATCCAACAGGGTGATGTTCAAATTGGAGATGTTTGTCAGTAAACCACTGGCAGCAGAGATCATCTTCATTTGTGTCCTGTGCAATATCAGGCATGTTTTGGGTTGCTTTGTCTTTTTCTCCCATTATACAACCAAATTATATATAGAAACCACATGGGCACAGTGGGGTTCCAAAAAAACTTCTTTACTAAATATAGTGAGCATGGTAGAAACAAGTTACTTATACATGGTAACTCACTGAGAAGTTTCTGAAACATTGAATGACATAACATAGAAAAGTGCTCATAGGCTACTCAGACAAGTGTTACTCTGTCCACTAATCATTCCAAAAGACTACATCATTGCTTAAAAAGAAGTCGTCAGAAAAAAAAATGGTAATTGCTTCTGACTAAATATAATTAAAAGAAATTGTCACGAAATTTGCAAGTGAAAATTGTTATAGTCTGAAATCACATAGTTTTTCAATAATGCCAAACCACCAGCTTTAAATAGAACCCGATTTTCATTAATAGTTATGCTTTCCATTTTTATGATTTTTTCAGCAGACCTTATGGATCATATGCAGCAATACTATGAGACATGCCACAAAAGGTCCATTTTTAGATGAGATTCCAGGAGTTTGCTAAGTTTTATGAGTACTGGATCCAAACTACATCAGAACTTGCCAAAATTCTAACCATTCATTTACTGAAGCTATCAATGAACTTAAATAAAACAGCTATTTGTAAAGTTATTTATATAAAATTATTTGTATAAACATATGGCCATATACAAGCACACATATGTTTCTATGATCATGTATATGAATGTGTATGTTTGTGTATGAACATATATATATATATACAACTATATGTAATTGCATTCCTGGAATAAAATTAAATAAAAATCAGCAGCATGCATTGTACTCTGTCAGATGCTCTGTAGTGCTGTGTCAGAGATAAAGGTTTCTTTGGAGTCTCAAAATTGAAAGAAGAAGTATCTGTGAAGCATTCAAGTTTCTAAAAGTGTCAAGATGCACACAACCTCTGTTTCTAACTATCCAGTCTATTTGAGACATTCAAGACATAATACAATTTAACTAAGTAAGTTAGCTACTTCGAGTTATAATTTGAAGTCCTGATTAATTTTCTCCTAGACTTATGGCCAATTTGAGACAACTTGGAGGCTGTTGACTATTGGAAATAATAAGCCTCTCTATTCCTGAACAATAGATCCACTGAATTTTAAGCCAACACCTTTGGAAAGATGAATTATGGATAAAACCCAGACAGTCTAAGTCAGATATATTTCCCTCATGTATCTGAGTCAGTAGCTCCAAAAGTGTTCAAGAGGTATGAATTATTCCTAGGTAAGGATGAAAACATGAAGGACTTTCAAGAGCCTACAGATAGACTAAGAATTCCTCCTTTATGACTCCAGACACCTCCCTTCATCCATTCACTTTACAGGCATTTTAGGCTTTAAGTTGAAGAAAAATGGTTTAGGAGGCACTCATCTATAAATTGGTTGCTAAAGTTTGGTTGAGTTCCTCCACAAGTTGCAGTTACTGAAACCTGAATGCCTTCTACATAGAGCTGGTAGAAGTTCAAGATTTGCATGCTTTAATTTTCTCCCTATCATAAAAACGCAGAACCTCTTAATGCAGATTTTTACTTCAATTTTTGACACCTAGAAGATTTTGGTTCTAAGGTTTCTCAAATTATCCATCTCACATTAAGTATGTTGTGTTTACATTGCATTTTGCATCTTGGGTAAATGGATTTGTGCCATGGACAAATACTTCCTTTGAAAGGGAAATCTCAGACAAGAGGTTTGGCCTCCTTGTTCAGTTGTTTGCATTTAACTCAAAAATTTGTCTTTGGAGACAATTAACAGTCTTCTATTTTTAGCCTCTGTAGCATTGGCATCTGTTCTGATCATTCAGGTGATCTTGCCCTGTAGGTTCATTCACTAATTGTCCAGGTTACAGAAATTATTTACTCCAGCCTAAAATGGTCTCCTAGATGTGTTTACATTTTAGCATTTTCAAACCAGAAATCTGCGACTAAATTCTGCTTTCCATTCCACTAGTACAAATCTGGACCATTTCCACTGATGGATTTCATGGCTGCCTTCACAGGACATATCCTGAACCCCCTGTTCATCCCCCACTGTGCATTATAGTTGCAAGCATTATAGATCCTTTTTACATCCATCGTGGCACCAGCAGAATCACACAGCCTCTGTAAAGCCTTTGCAATTTGACAAAATGGCAAAATTCCATAGAATATTTTTCATTGGAATTTTTATGACCAGTCTTTCACTCAGGCATGAAAAATGCCAAAAAGCTATATAAATATTTAGTTTGATTTATGCTTGTTTTCTGGGCTTGAGGAAGGCTGTGAAACAGCTAAGAAGAGCAAAGAAATCACAGTCCAGAGAGCATGTGGCAAGGCATCAATTGCTGTTCTTTATTAATCCCTAAAGTACACCCTAGTGAAATTAAATAAATTAGTTAAGCCTGTTCTCCAGGCCTTACCATTGTCCCAAAAAGGAATAGCTCCTACTGCCTAAGAATCAACCAAAATGCAAATCATCATATTACTGAAACTGGAAAGATCTGTTAACCTCTGTAATTGTTCTGTGCTCTTTCCTTTCTGCAAAGATCTATATTAATTCCATGCAAAAGGTATGAAAATATGAAAGGCTTTCCTTACAGAATCTCCATTTCATGTTTACAACCCAGAGTATTTGGGAGTCTTTGAACAAGGTTCAGAAAAGCATCCAAACTTTCTGATGTTCCTTCCTAAATTACATGAGATCCTGGGGACACATTAAAGGATTTAAAAGGGTAGGAAATGTACTCTATCATTTTTTGAGTCCATAGGGATTCTGTCTTCTTGCCAACTGTACTCGTTAGACTCAAGGGCATAAGAAGACAGCCAATGAGCATTTTAATGGATTCTTTTATGTATCAGTTTCATCTAGTTCTACTGCCTTTGCTTATGCTTTTCTTTCTCTCAAAAATATACTGTAGCAATCATTTCTTATGAAAAAGAGAGAGAAAATATTTAAGCATCAAGATGTGAGTTTATTTTCAATAATCTCTCATGTTCACTGTTTTATATATTCAATGACCTTTTAAAATAGTGCTATTTGGCCTATAAGTATAACACTAATATTTTGGGCTTTTTATCTTACTGCTAAAACTCTATTTTTAGGAATTTAAAAATATTTTAGTGACATATGCACCTTCAATAATAAGCAGGTAGCTAATATGCTGCAGGAAACTGAATTCATTCACTCAGTGTGAATTTTCAGACTTCAGTGAAGGAAATGATATATTTCATTATTTCTATTATTTAGTGAAATTTAATTGCAAATATAACAAGTTTCCTAGCAACTTTCTGTCAGCACACAACTGATTTGCGNTTAAGTTGAAGAAAAATGGTTTAGGAGGCACTCATCTATAAATTGGTTGCTAAAGTTTGGTTGAGTTCCTCCACAAGTTGCAGTTACTGAAACCTGAATGCCTTCTACATAGTGCTGGTAGAAGTTCAAGATTTGCATGCTTTAATTTTCTCCCTATCATAAAAACGCAGAACCTCTTAATGCAGATTTTTACTTCAATTTTTGACACCTAGAAGATTTTGGTTCTAAGGTTTCTCAAATTATCCATCTCACATTAAGTATGTTGTGTTTACATTGCATTTTGCATCTTGGGTAAATGGATTTGTGCCATGGACAAATACTTCCTTTGAAAGGGAAATCTCAGACAAGAGGTTTGGCCTCCTTGTTCAGTTGTTTGCATTTAACTCAAAAATTTGTCTTTGGAGACAATTAACAGTCTTCTATTTTTAGCCTCTGTAGCATTGGCATCTGTTCTGATCATTCAGGTGATCTTGCCCTGTAGGTTCATTCACTAATTGTCCAGGTTGCAGAAATTACTTACTCCAGCCTAAAATGTGTTTACATTTTAGCATTTTCAAACCAGAAATCTGCGACTAAATTCTGCTTTCCATTCCACTAGTACAAATCTGGACCATTTCCACTGATGGATTTCATGGCTGCCTTCACAGGACATATCCTGAACCCCCTGTTCATCCCCCACTGTGCATTATAGTTGCAAGCATTATAGATCCTTTTTACATCCATCGTGGCACCAGCAGAATCACACAGCCTCTGTAAAGCCTTTGCAATTTGACAAAATGGCAAAATTCCATAGAATATTTTTCATTGGAATTTTTATGACCAGTCTTTCACTCAGGCATGAAAAATGCCAAAAAGCTATATAAATATTTAGTTTGATTTATGCTTGTTTTCTGGGCTTGAGGAAGGCTGTGAAACAGCTAAGAAGAGCAAAGAAATCACAGTCCAGAGAGCATGTGGCAAGGCATCAATTGCTGTTCTTTATTAATCCCTAAAGTACACCCCAGTGAAATTAAATAAATTAGTTAAGCCTGTTCTCCAGGCCTTACCATTGTCCCAAAAAGGAATAGCTCCTACTGCCTAAGAATCAACCAAAATGCAAATCATCATATTACTGAAACTGGAAAGATCTGTTAACCTCTGTAATTGTTCTGTGCTCTTTCATTTCTGCAAAGATCTATATTAATTCCATGCAAAAGGTATGAAAATATGAAAGGCTTTCCTTACAGAATCTCCATTTCATGTTTACAACCCAGAGTATTTGGGAGTCTTTGAACAAGGTTCAGAAAAGCATCCAAACTTTCTGATGTTCCTTCCTAAATTACATGAGATCCTGGGGACACATTAAAGGATTTAAAAGGGTAGGAAATGTACTCTATCATTTTTTGAGTCCATAGGGATTCTGTCTTCTTGCCAACTGTACTCGTTAGACTCAAGGGCATAAGAAGACAGCCAATGAGCATTTTAATGGATTCTTTTATGTATCAGTTTCATCTAGTTCTACTGCCTTTGCTTATGCTTTTCTTTCTCTCAAAAATATACTGTAGCAATCATTTCTTATGAAAAAGAGAGAGAAAATATTTAAGCATCAAGATGTGAGTTTATTTTCAATAATCTCTCATGTTCACTGTTTTATATATTCAATGACCTTTTAAAATAGTGCTATTTGGCCTATAAGTATAACACTAATATTTTGGGCTTTTTATCTTACTGCTAAAACTCTATTTTTAGGAATTTAAAAATATTTTAGTGACATATGCACCTTCAATAATAAGCAGGTAGCTAATATGCTGCAGGAAACTGAATTCATTCACTCAGTGTGAATTTTCAGACTTCAGTGAAGGAAATGATATATTTCATTATTTCTATTATTTAGTGAAATTTAATTGCAAATATAACAAGTTTCCTAGCAACTTTCTGTCAGCACACAACTGATTTGCTTTTAGATGCAGTGTCTGCTGATTTCAGAGGGCTCGGTTCATCAGTTTTGAGTGAGAGTCTTTTGCAAACAAGTGTAAAAATTTAATGACAAATATTTAAAATTTGAACTTTTTTGAATAAGTCATAAAATAGAAGTAGCTGCAAAGACAGGATATTATCAGTAAGACTGCATGTATTTCAGATTTTTCACACGGAGTGTGACTCACAAATAATGATGCACCATTTTTAGTCTATGTAGTAAAACAATAAATACACGAGTGCCACAAAGTTCTGCTGTTGCAGACATGCCCAAATATCTTTTTCCAAATACCTGATTGACCTAACCATGGCTATGTGATGGTGGTTTGACAAGGACATATTATAGGAGGGAGTGACACAGCTAAACCATTTTAGACAGTTGTGAGTCTCCCAGTTCACAGATGAATCAGTTGCTGAAAAATTTACTGGCGATTCAGATGCTTTGACCAGATACTGTCATTAAAAATTTTTGAACATCTTTTAGTTTCTATTCAAAATGAACCAACATAAGCAGGATTTATTATGGGAATGAAGAAAACTGCAATCCAAACACCTAAAGCATTTTAAAATGGAGTATTATTTTAAAATGGAGGATATGGATGGTTCCCTCAATCCCTGGAGGTGTTTAAAGCCAGGCTGGATGAGGCATTAAGCAACCTGGTCTAGTGGGAGATGTCCCTGCCCATGGAAGGGGGGTTGGAACTAGATGATCTTTCAGGTCCCTTCCAACCCAAACCATTCTATGACTCTATGACTATATCAATCTAAAGTATCATTTTACCTATAATGTCAGGTGAATTCTATGAAGAATTTTCTTCAGAATGGAACATGATTTTAAAAATACATAACACAATCTTACCTCTAATGTTAGAGATGGTCATTACACAAACCAGAAGGATGGAGGGGACTGCAGCGTGAGAAGGTTTCTTGCAAAGGTGAGGACAGATAGACCAAAGTTCAGATGCCTTTTGCCAGGCACCTGGAGAGAGAGGAACTGATTTATGACCATCATTTTGGTTGGAAGAGAACTCTAAGTTCATCAGGCCTAACCATTAACCTAACACTGACAAACCCACAACTAAACTGTGTCCCTCAGCACCACATCTATTGCACATCNCTAAAGTATCATTTTACCTATAATAATTTTAAATACCACCAGAAACAGTGACTCCACCACTTCGCTGGACAGCCTGTCCCAATGCATGATGATCCTTTCAGTGATCAAACTTTTCTTATTATCCAATCTAAACATTCCTTGGAACAACTTGAGATAATTTCCTCATTGCCTATTGCTTGAAAGAAGAGACTGATCACTTTCTTCTTTTGAGGATCTATTTCTTCAGGGCAAGATATAAACCAAACATATAAATAGACTAGTGATAGAATATTCTAAGTGGAAACACAGCACTGACATAGTTAACTACTGGAGTCAGTGGGCATCAGTGCCTGGCATAGCTGTCCATTTTCACACAAGCTATTGATTGCACACCAAATGATAGTTTTAATCAGCATATTTCTTATTTGATTTAAAATTATGTCCATGAGGTAAGAAGTCCTAGGCCTTAGTAATTTTCATACCAGTCCTCTGAGTTAGAGTCCTGCAAACTTCCAGTTCAAGGAGGGGTTTTAAAATTTATCTGAATTTAAGTGCCTCAAGATTTGCTGAACCTAAAGAAAATCAGATTCTGCTATTTTAAGGCTTTATTTTCTTTTGAGGGGGCTGTTTCTTGATTCTTGATGCTGCCTCTGCATCTCATAGTTTAGTATACACTTAAATCACACTGTCAGGTAGATGCATCTCCCCATCTGGAGACTGACTGCCTCCTATCAACAGGTAGGTATTGTTTTTTTTCCAAGAACTGTAAGAAAGGTGAAGCTGATGAAGCTCTTCATCCAGAGAAAGGCAAATTGGTAGAAATTTGGAGCATCTCTTTTTGGACTGAAGGATTGTAATTAATTTTTATTATCATTGAGTTTTACAGTAGTTTTCTGAATTGCCATTGCCCCTTAGCTCATCATTTGTATAGTAAAAAGGGACTGGAAAAGATTTACAAGAAAGCACCTGAATCTTTGTTTTTATTTTGTGGTTCTTTTTACCATGTATGCTACATGCATAAGTAACGTCAGAGCATCAGTTACTCCTTGCTTGACCCAGGAACATTATGGTACAAGAGCTCATTTTCAAATGGAGTTGTAAGAAGGACCATATTTTATAATGCACTGCTACATGTTGTAGAGAGAACTCCATAGGGTGTGAGGATCTGGGAGTTAAGTCCTTCTCAAACTATGGAAGAAATTGAACTCAGGTTTACTCAAACGTATGAGTAAATCCACTATTATGCTGACTGCTTTGCAAAAGCCAGTGAACACCACCTTTTCCAGAAAGCTGCTTTAAAAGATAGAACTAATAATTACAGTTTATGAGGGGCCTGGTCCTAATAGAAGACATGAACTGGACTTTAGACATGTTTATGGGATTAAGCCCTTTAGGGAACTTTGGCACCAAAAATCTGAGTTTCTGGATCCCATTAAGGCCTGGGTAGATCTGGGCATGCACACAATGCAGAACTGCAGGTGCCTAGAGAACATCCAGGTCCAAATGTGGTGTGCCTGATGAGCTCAGATATTTTCAGAGTTACTCAGATGCTGAGTGGGGATTGAAATGGGAAGAGGCAACAAGTTGCAGTTTAAGGCTTAGATATCTAGAGAATGTATGAAATTCTCTCTTTTCTTCATTAATCTTCCCATGTGGCCATTAAGTCTTTCAAATGCAAATGTATTAGTACACACCATGTCCCAAATTCTACTTAGATGAATGGAAAGTATTTTGATTTATATAAAAGAAAATAATTGAAGTTAGTAGAACAGCATGAAGAAAGAGTGATTCAACACTTTCCCAAGAAATAAATTATCCTCCCCACGAAAGGGTTAAGAATAAGCTAAGTAGATACCAAGTTTGGGGTCTAAAATTCTTTGTTCAAGGGAGCAAATAAATCAATGAACATCAGAGAGTAATGAGAACCAGATTTCCCAAAGTTAATTTCTGGGATATATCATGGCTTTGGCTAAAGTCTGGTATAAAATATTCATGATGCAAAAATTCTATCACCCATGGTAAAATGCATTTTGTGAACAAAGGAAAGGAAAAAATCCTATACTGTACATAGGGCCAATTTTTTTTCCTTTCTGGTACACTGTTGTCAATCTGGAATATTTCACTTACTTTCATACATATATATATATATATATATATAAATCTATGTATATATATGCACCTATATATACATATATACACATGCACAGTCATGGACAAGTTTATTATTACTGCAGTGTTGTACTGTCTCCCAAAAGGCAGTAAATCAATAGGATGTAATTATAGCAAGTATTTATTTTGCTATCTATATGCCTGGATTCCCAAAGTCATTCCAAATTTATAGGAAGCCTTTACACCATCAGTGAATTTGTCCTTCCCTTATGTGGTAAACGTGATACAGCAGAGAGCTGTGGGGAGGCTTGGAGAGACCTTGACTGAATGTGTTCTGATTGCTTCCTTGCATCTTAACATAGACTAGACATTTTATAGAGCAGAAAGAGCTAGCTTGAAGCTAGCTGAATTGGGAAAGTAAGAAAAGCTGGACACTGAATTTAAAATCTTTGGCAATACTGGAAAAATAGGTTATGAATGTGAATTTTTAGGCACTGGCTCCAGGCAGCTGAGAGTGTGCCCTCATCTCTCAGAGAAGGCAGACCCAGGCTAACTGCCCATGTGCTGAGCTGGTTCTAAGCTGGATGATGCAGGCTTGCTTCAGTCCAACCCTGTGCCTGTGTTGCTCTGTCTGTATTATCTTGTTGGAGCAGAGTTGGAGGAATCATAGGTTTGCCCCAGTGTAATGTAACAGTGCAATATACAATTCATCATGTTGCAGACCAGTACTGCATGTTGTACTCTTAACACTTACCAGTGGATTCTTTTTTTTGCTTATTAACACTGTCATTGTCACATCAGCCCTTTGGAATACTGTCATTGTTCCAGTCTGTAGTTCTGCTGTAGATCAAAACCCATGTATTTTCTCTGCTGGCTAATAAAAACTGATCCTACAATCTCTTTCATATCCCGTTCTACTTAGGTTCTAGGGCTGCTCTCACAAACATGCAATCACAGCTCATGTGTAGGACTTTGCATCCATGCAGGTCTCCACAAAAAAGACATATGCCAAGTTAAAGCATGGAAGACCAAGGTATACAAGGGGAGAAGTAAACCAACCTAAATTACATAATTGGACTAAGAAGAAAAGCAATTCTCTAGCCAAATGCTTTATCCTGTCAATACTGACACTTCTTAAATATTTGTTTGTACTCTGGGTAATAAATCTGACTGAAAAGGTGGAAAAAACTTTTGCACAACTCTTCATGGACTTTGTAAATCAGGCAAACAGTTTAAACACTTATCATCATGGGCAGTAAAATACTGCACAGAAATAAATAAAGATTGGTTTCCTAAAAACAATATTTTGCAGTAATTTTGAACAAGATTGCTAGATAGAGTGTGAGAAAAAACGTATCAGGTCATAGTCTTATCAGACCTAGTGCTGCATAAAGTTGGGTAACATTCAATTATGTTTAATGTTCCATTTTTGGGTTTTTTTAGTTAATATGCCCTGTGGGGCAAAAAATGTTTTCTAATATGTTCCAAAGTTCTTGAACCATTAAAGTTCATTTTATTGATCTTTCAATAAAGTTTTTAATATCTATCTGCCTGAGCTGCCTTTCAAACATCCTCACTGTCAGATGCCACGAATGTGAAGTAGCACACAGTCTTACAAAGGTCTTAGATTAGCAGATACTTTTCCTGGGGCTGTCTGTGACACTAAAACTGAGTTTACCCACATAGTTTCAGGCTGGGTAGTAACTTATTCAATGAATAATCAAAGTAAAATTTTCATGATTGCACGTGAGAAAGAAAGAGAGAGTCAAACTCTCGTGATCTGAACTGGAAACCCTCATGATCCCTCTGAACTGGGAAATAGACTTAGTGCTCCAGGGACAATTTTCTGACTTGAAAAACAGAAAGCTTTGAGAATATCAGTAATCTGTGAGCATTTTCATATTATTCACAGATATGGTGAAGGAAGCATGTCTCTTGGCTTTACTGGGTTCTTCCTAAGCATCAATCTTCTGTACAGATGCATTTCTTAAAGCACAAATGGCATTTTGAGGTGGAAAGGGCTATTTATGTGTAAAGTACACTGTCAAACAAGCTCCAAACCACAAATGTCAGATCTGGAACCAGATATGCATCTCTAATTCCCAAAGGATTTGTTAGTGGGGGAGGGATTGGACAGCTTTGGGTCAGGAGTTCTGTCTTGGCCCAGCGTGCAAATAAATTCAAACCATAAAGTTTGGATCCAAATTTCCCCTGAAGTTAATTGGGGTTTGGATCAAATGTTCCATCTCTAATTATGACTCATATTAATAACATTGGGGAGTGTGATTTTTTTTCCAGAGTGGTCAGAGTTGCTCTTTTTTTCTGATCCTGTTGAAAACTACGATAAAATTCCTACTTGTAATGCAGAGTAAAAAATACACTCTGAGCACTTAAGAAAATTTCTTCTCCTCCTTATCCTCCCTCCTTGTTTCTCTGCACTGCCTCTCCCCTTATCCAAGTTGATGTGTTTAGCTCATTCTCTGTAAAAATTTCAAAGCAGTGAAAATACCATCTGTTAAAAATTCTGGCTTGGTGCTTTTGATAAAAGGGAAGGTTGATTGAGAAGTACACCATGACAGTGATGGTAGGCTGGCTGAAGGACATAATGTTTGCAGCAACATTATTGGAAAAGAAATCCATTTAATGAAGAAGAGTCCTATTTATATAGAACTAGGTAAGATGAAATGCCTTGAAGTATTCAGGTTTTTTTCTTCCAGTCAAGCCCTTGATATTAAATAGGATCAGCTAAAACATTTTTCTTCAAATGTGATTTTGACTGAAAAGGATAGAAAAGGATCTGCAGAAAAAATTTGGGGTTTTATTAGGAAAAACTGGAATTGTCAGGCGAAGTTTTTGCATTCTTCAGTTTTTCAGGGGAAAATTTGAGTAGAGGGTATGACATGTGTGTGTTCTTATTACCACTGGGGAGGCTTTTTCTGTGGGAAATATCTAATATTTGAAATCAACTCAAGCTACAGGTGTTGCCAGCATGTTTTGCAGACTCAAAAACCTTTAGAAATTCCTTAATTTCTTTCTACTCCTACATGGTTACATCAATGCCTGTGCACCATCCATGAAAATAACAACAAAAAGAAATTATTGAATTACTGAATACACTGGTCAGGAAATGATGGTGACTCCTCCAAGGACCAGTGGAAACTCATCATAGTACCTGGATTCCTTGACTTGAAGAAACCATCTTTACTCTTCTTAACACACATCCCTATGGGAATGGAACTTAATGATCTTTAATGTCCCTTCCAACCTGAACTATTCTATGATTCTAAGATTCTAAATCAGAAAGGTTTGGGGCCTGGTGGTGGTGATTTTGAAATAAAAAAAGAAATCAGAAACCTTATCTAAGTGCCATAGAAATGTTGGCAGTGAATTTGAAGACAAGTGTGTTTTGCACCAGCTGCTCCCTTAAAAGCACAGCCAATGTGCTCAGTCACTGACAGGGTAGTGAAGTTGGGTGAAGGAATCAGTAGAATATGTTAGAAAATGGAGTTTCTGCAGTATCTCTATTTTCCTGTCATGCAGTCCATGTATGCATTTATCTACTGGTAGACATGTCCATGTGTGCACAAATGCAGGGGTAGTTGTCTAAATAAGAGAGGTAAGAGGAGGACTGTCAATACTCTACATCTCTGCTCATCTGAATATGTTTCTAGCAATCTCATTAGCTGGGGTATGCAGGAGTTATGACTGAATTTTATGAAAATCTGCTTATATTCTTCATTTTCTGGTTTATCATGGGGAAAACGTGAGTTGATGTGAGCCATTCCTGGCAGAATTTATGACGACATTTAAAATCAGCAAAGCTTGCTGTAGCCCTAAAACCTGAAGCACACATGCACACTTCATATAATCTGATCCCAAGCACCCACCAAATTGGAGGTTAAAAGCATTGTATACATTGCTACCAGTTTCCACATCAACATTTCACATCCCTCTGTGTGATTTAAGTACAGATGACCTGGAGCTTGCTGATGCCATAACTTAAAAAGCAATTGGGCTGTGTGCTGGCTAACAACAACAATGTAGGCATTATAACAACCTCACTCCAGCATCCATTAAGACATCTCCAGCACACTGTTGTACTACTAAAATATAATTCCCAGTAGACAATAACAGTCCTAGACCCTTGGGCTGTGAATCATGGGCAGTAAATGGCTGACAGCAGGTTAACAATGGGCTCTGTGGGCAGTCTGACATTGTACAGGTGAGCATCATCACAGTAAAGTAATTAACAGGTACTTAAAGGAATGGACATTTAAGCTCAAAAAACCTGTTAAGATACTTCCTAAGTGGGCTGCTATTTTTTTGTAAGCCCCACTTATATTTTATGACCAGGTAAAAGGGCTGCAGAGCACAAATCCAATCTAAAAGTAGGTCTGCAATCAATAGTTCTCCTATCAGCACTAGGCTGCTCCATCAACAGTACTGGTTTATAACTCTGTGACATGCTCCTGACTCAGGATTTAAAGTGATTCAGCAGCACAGTCTGACCCCTATGAGGAAAGTAAGAAATAAAAAATAATAATTTAGCTTTTTACCTAAGAAGAAGCTGATAAAGCTTCAGAAATCTAAATAATTTTTGCAAATAATACAAAAAATGTGGATATTCATAGGTATATGTATTTGTGTGTATATGTGCATGTGTGAGCATTTATACTCACACACACACAAGCCAGGAAATCCACCTGATATATATCTGCAGTCTTTTTTTGGATAGTGTTGGAGTAATTTGGGCAGCAAACAAAGGCCCAATATAAAAGGAGAGGCAGTGAGTGGGGGGTTGTGGCAGGGACTATAATTTAATGTGCTGAACTAGCGAGTAGTAATGGGAGCAGCTAGAGTTCCCTCAGCATTTCCTCTTCTATTTCTTCTCTCTCTCCTCCAGTAAATCCAAGTCTGGCATATGTAGCAGATAAAGAGCTTTAAATGTACAATTTTATCCAAGGTTCTTTATAGGAGTAACAAGATCATCTGGTTAATAAACACTTGATTCAGCCCTCTGCCTGCAAAACTCTGGCTGAAAACCTTCTAGGCATTAAAGGATTATCCCCCAAGGGTTGGTATTTAGCCTGCTTGGGTTGGCCAGATCAGACTTACCAGCATTTTTCCTGGTGAACTTATTTGGACCTGGAGGGAAAGTTTTGATGATTGATCTGGTAGCAAACCAAGAAGCAAGTTTATTTATTAAAAACATGTTTATCCACAAAATAGCATTTGTAGAACCATTTTAAAATGGGAAGAACTGAAGCCAGACACCTTGACATCACCATCCCATGTCTGGTTGTTGGTTTTCCTGTTTCTTAGAAGTGTGATGGTTTTACCTGATGGAGTAAAGATCCATGAGGTTTGGAGGTCTGTACTGTCATCTGTATCCTTGCCAGTGGTACCATGGGCTATGTAAGTGAATTCATCATAATGATTCAATACTGATGTGCAAAGGTCTTTCCACTGTTTAGCCCCTCTCTTGCATCTCACAGATGTTAAAACCTTCAGGGTCTTTTCCTTCAGTTTCCTTTTTGTCTCCAGGCTGAACAATCTCACTCCTCTCAACCACTCCTCATAAGACTCATGCTCCAGATCCCCCACCAGAGATGCCTTCTCTGGCCCAATTCCCTCCATCACAATGCTTCTCTTTGTCTCATATCAAAGGACACCTGAAGTCTTCTCCCTTCAGGATGCAGCCCAGTGTTCTTGCAAACAATGCAGAGGTTTCTCCATTGCCACAGCTGCCCGGCACTTCTACTTTGATTCTTGACATGGCAAAAATGCTCCTGTGGAAATTATTTCAAACACTCTGGACTACTTTTGCTACTTCTGTGGGAGTTAAACCCTGAGGAAATCTGGCACATTTGTTTGGACATTTTTGCATTAATGCAGTTACTTCAAAACAGTATTAACATGAACATATGTTTGTTTTATAAAGTCTTAATACCATCCAAAAGAAAATACTTTGGAACCGTTACACAGACACATGTCATTAGCTTTCTTTCCAAGCTCTCCATGCACATTTCATGCTAAGCCTATGTATTCTGTATTTGTCCTTATTTTTGCCATCCATCTTAGTACTATCTCATCTTTTCCTTAGTAAGATTTTGATTTCATTTAATGTTCTCTAGCTCAGGAAATTTTTCACTGAAGCCAGAGTAGTCCCTCTCTGTAAAACAAATTAATATGAAAAACCCTCTAAGTATTAATTCATCCCATTACATCCTCCTTAAGGGACCAAAAATAATTATTTGAAACTCTTAAAATGTTTTTTTTTGTTTTAATTATTTTATAATTCATATTAAAAGTCCAGATTTGCACATGGAGTAGATTTCTCTTTGCTTACCTAAAGCTACCCATAAGTTACACATATAAAGTAACCCACAACTCAGATTCCTTTCACAGTCAAGGGAAAGATTCAGACTCTTCCAATTTTAAGGACACCATTTGAACACAAGCATCACACAGATGTAACATCCTGTAGAAGTGGCTATTTTCCCATAACCTAAGTATAATAGAAGCCTACGTAACTCGTACATACAGTTATCTGTGTTACACTAGAAATTTAAAACCATGTGAAACGAATTTCACTTCCCCTGTAAAGAACTCCACAGGGGGGATTATAGTTCTGTATGAACTAAGAATATGATTCTAAAAAGAATAATTTTTCTTCATTTTTAATGTGTACATGTGACCAGTCTTACTGATTGAAACACTAAAACAGAATATGTGCTATAATATGTGATCAATACATGGTTATAATGTCCCTTTTGTTATTTTTCCATTATAAGAATATTATGAGCAAGGAATAAAAATATTTTCTAATTGTCAGCATCTCTAACTGGTCCAAATGGATCCTCACAATTTGATGAGCTATTAAAGACTTTTTTTCCTAATTCAAGGAGAATAGTTGTTACCACCAGCTTATTCAGAAGCAAAAGGGCTTCAAGAGATGAAATGTGATCAAAATAAATAAATGCAAACTTTCAGGTTATCACTTTCAGACAAAAATGTCTCTAATGTTAATAAGGGACATAGGCCAAGGGCTTTAGAAGTTGCTATTCTTACAAAAAACATGATTTATTTGATTTTTTTCCAACTTGAATGTCATGAACCAGACAGACATAATTATATTATTTGTCTTATGCAAGCGAACAAGAATAAATTAAAACTGGACATGTTGCAACAGGGCTGTTGACATTATATACAAAGTCTGCTTATTGTCATAAGATACTCTTAACCTTTAAGCCAAAATCTTTCAAAACTATTAGTGTTAAATCTAGCAGCTGTTGTCAAATTTTTCCCTTTTTCTGCTTTCTGCATTGTGCTTTATTTGAAATGTTTGTTATATTTGTGTATATAACTTTCTGCAAACTGTCCCTTGAAAGCCCAAGGGATTAAATGAGTAGGTTGAACCAGTTCAAAGGAACAAAAGTTAACAAATTAAAAGAAAACTTTCTAAAATGAATGTGTAAACCATTAAAATATTTAGCTGTATTTGCATTGGATGGTTTCCTCCATATAAAACAATATGGATTGTTTAAATAAATGGGGTTAAGGGAAACTTATTTCTACTGTAGATTTTATTAAAGCTTTAGGAATGATGGCCTCGTTCCTTCAAACGCTTACGTGTTTAACTTGAGGCATGAAATAATCTCATCCTGGCAGCACTAACCAGTCCTCACAGCTTCATCTTCCAGCAAGATAAAGAGGGCATACAAAGACTAGAAAAAGAGGTGAGGGTTTCCCACAGGCTTCTTCCTAGCCCTCGCCTAAATGTCTAGAAACCATGTTTTTTCACTATCTGTGAATGGTTAATGAGTATTCTAGATGTTATTACAAATATGAGCTCAAGTGGAAACAAGAAGCACAAGAAGCAGGACAAATTGACATGTTTCAGATTAATCCAGTGTTTCATTTTTAAAGAGTTAGTCTGCAAAGTGACAATCTGATGTACCTACACCTCTCTGAGGACTCAAGTTCTCTCTCTATCTAATTTGATGCTGCACCCCATTGGTGTATTGGCCATGTAAGGGTGACCCAGGAGGATCTCAAAGTGCTTGTCTGTGTGAGGAGTAGACATGTCACTTGGAGTAAACCTATTGCTGATTGAATTTCACACACTCTGATGACCAGAGGGAGGGATGACGTGTGATAAGATGAAGCAGAAAGCAAGGGGCTGGGAAAATCCCTTCTTTAAGATGAAGCAGAAAGCAAGGGACTGGGAAAATTCCTTCTTACTATGATAATTTTGTTTGAACATCATGGGGTTGCATAACAGCTGCTTTTCATACACATGGAATTTGTAAAGGTATCAGAGCCTGTTCTTGAAAGGGGTCAATGAGATAATAGGGTGCCTCTACACAGAGGATGGCATAGGACTGGAGTAGGAATTTGCTGTATCATCCAAAGTGAGATGATATTCTTAATTCAGAGCTGGAATTCAGATTTCTTTGCAAAAAGAATTCATGGAGGAAAAAACCCACTAAAAATATCCAGAAACAAATGATAAGCCAAGGGAGTCTCAGAGAGAATAGGATTGCATGCATGAAAGGAAGATCTCTTTCTAGTCAGGGAGCTGGCTGAGGGATTCTCATAAAGGGGAAGAAAAATTGAAATGAAATCAAATCCTATCATCTTGGTATTTTTAAGTACAGTGGGATGTGAAACTACATTTGCTAACAGGCAGGGCTGCATCAAAGAATTATTTATCTCAATCTGTTTTAAGAATTAAAAGACATTCCAAGGTGCCAGAATTTGCATCAACAAATTCCAGTTCTGTATTAGAAGGGATGGAACTTTCCAGGAACTTCACAGAGTTACTCAGTAAAACTAGAGGGAACTTGGTACCTATTGTTTTTCCATGTCACTTTCATATTTCCAGCTAAATTGAATAACGTTATCCCTACAATTTATTTCTTTATGAGTAGAATTTTAACTTGGGGTCCAAATGGCCTTTCAGATCTAGATTACGTTTTGAAGTGCCAATCTTTACTATTGCATGCACAGCTTTTCAAAATCCAGACTTGAGTCAATGCCTTTTTTTTTTGTCTCCCAGGGAAAGAAAGAAAAGAAAAAAAAAAAGAAAAGAAAAAGATGAGAAAAGAATGTATGAAAGATTTTGTTTTCCTATGCAAGTCACACAAATATTGTCACTAGATCTAATCAGTCTAACCTGCTGAGTACATGACATTTAATATGGGATTGTTTTACAACTCCTTCTCTTCATTATTCTTGCACTATCTAGGCTATTATTTCTTGTATAACTGCTAAAGAATTAAGATCTCTTAAATGGCATCCACAGCCAAAACCAAAGAATGTTGACTTTACTCATAAGCAGTTAGATTTTTCAGTTTTTCTTGCCCTCTTGACTGCTGGCATAGAACTACCAAGAAAGTCGAGCAGATAATTGTTCAGTATATTCAGAGACCTGAATACAGATTAAAAATATATGATTCATGTAAAAATAATATAGGTATTTAAAAAAAATCCAGTGAATGTTAAAACTTAAACTTTAGTTTCACACCAGTGCTAGGTAATTATAATTATTGGTAAATAATATGAAAAAACCCACCTAAGGTTATTTTCTGGGCAACCAGATCCTGTTCCATGATCTTCTTGCAGAGTGTGCATGCCTAGTGGTGCAGATATTCTTCAGTGGGAATATTAGATAAACTTACATTGACATTTGCTACCTCCACAGGAAAGTCTTTGCACATCCAAAGTAAGAAATTAATGATTGCTTCTGCAGGCTATTGAAGATTTGATAGCTCTAAGAGCACAATAAGCTTCTGTGAAAGATCAATGAGTTTGTGCCACTAGTGCTGGCTTGGTGATTCAGACTGGGAAGAAAACAGGGATGCTTGGAGAGCATTGGAGACACATCAATTACATGAGTGAAGCATGAGGTGTACTAGTGATTCTTCTCAGGGTTCTCTGGACTCTCCTGCCTCCAGTGTCTCTGTGTGGGTTAGAGAGCCCCATAACTGAAGCAACTGCATCAGATACAGCTAACAGCCTAGTTTTGGATGGATCCTTTTAGCACAATGCCCATGCTGGTTCTGTTGCTCCATCTGTAGTCAAAGCTGAAAGTTAAACACCTCCAGAAACTATATTTTCCGTCTTGAAATGTTCTCCCCAGATGCCCTTGTTTCTTTTTAATCAATGCAGATAAACAAAATGCTTAGTTTTTTGGTTTTTTTTCCTGTGAATCTCGCTCTCATTTTTCATCTAACTGGGCAATCCCATGAAATAGAGCCAGTAGAAGTGAGTCAGTGCAGTCTGCTGCTTTGGGGAGATCACATCCTGGTTCTCAGCAAATTACTCTTGCATAGATTTCAGTGTGTGGCAATAGGCCTGGCTGTGTATTTGTATCCACCACCATGCTCAAGCCAAAAAGCATGTTGCACAGGGAACCTGGCATGAGAAGCTGCCTGATCAGCTGGCAAACAAATAGATGAGCAAAATGGAATCGTAGAATAGTTATGGTTGAAAGACCCCTTTAAGATCTTCAGATCCAACTGTTAAGCTAGCACTGCCAAGTTACCACTAATGTATGTCCCTCAGCATTACCTCTATCCATCTTATAAGTGACTCCGGGGATGGAACTCAGCCATCTCCCAGGGCAGCCTGTTCCAATGCTTGACAACACTTTAGTGAAGGCATTTTTCTTAATATCCAATCTAGATTAATTAATAAATAGTGGCTGGAAATGATACATAGAACAGAGGAAGCAAAAGCTATGACAAGCTGGGCACAAGACTGCTTAAGTTTTCTTGGTTTTGCCTGGGAACTTGGCTAAAACTCAACATAAAGCAGGCAGGATTGAAGAGGTTTGAAAGGCTGGGTTGTGCAAACTATATAAGAGAGCCTGGGCAGAGAACTTTCTAGGGAGGCAATGAGAAATCCATCCCACCTGCCCTTCCAGCACCAAGATGAGAATATACGCAACCCAAAACATGTGGAGACCCTGACAGAGCTCTGGGAGCCATGTACAGGGAAACTATCTGTCAGGCAAAAATCTATACAAGGTGATTTTTAGCAATTGATCCACCAGCTGGGCTGTACTATTGAGTATCAAAGATCCATATGTCGAGAGGACCTTGGCTCAAACATAGTCTTCCTTCTGCACTGGAGAAAACTAGTGGCTTGTATTTTGTTGTAATGATTTCTGCAGCTTTTGGATGGCCTCCTCTTTAGAGAATGTGATACACACAGAGTGCTTTCGGCTTGCTGATGGAGGCTGGGGAGGAGGGCTGTAGGCAGCCCAATCACTAGAATTTTGCAACATTTATTTGTTCAGATAATTGACTAAGGGTTTACTAGAATAATCCTGTGGAAAGATTCACTGCTCTTTGTCATAACATGGACTGGAAGCTTAAGTTTGTTTGTAAAGCTCCAAAATGACTGTGGGCTGATGGAAGATATGGTATTTAACAAGCTCACTGGTTAAAATGAAAACCTTGTTTAGCAACAGTGAGCACTATCATTTTGTATTAACTGAAGTTCAAGTTCAGCAGGCTAAATGCCTTCTCTCTGGTGTTTGTGAGGTGAATCTGGAGGATAAAATGCAGATCTGAACAAGAGATAGAAGGAAATTGTTTACCTGGGTCAGAAAACAAAAAAAAAAAAGGAGGGATATATTACAGAAAACATATGGTTGCTATTTAATTTATGCTTTATCATTTTTCATTCTGACATTAACATAGTTATGAGTGGGGTGAGAGCACTGTACATTGTACAATGTAATATAAAATGAGGGTTACCATTCCTTGCCAGAGGAAACGTGATTCAGAAACAATTTGTGGGCATTTGAAAGGTGATGTGGCACAGAGAACCAGAAGCTATTGAAACTTTAAACATCATTTCTGGAGAATATAAGACGTGCTGCAAAATGACTTGTAAAAACATGAAAACTTTACTTTCCTGGCCCCAGAGAATTAGAAATCTTTAAATATCAGTTCAAACAATGCCTCTTAAAAGGTACC
Organism: Turnix velox; assembly: GCA_013400935.1. Taxonomy (NCBI): domain Eukaryota; kingdom Metazoa; phylum Chordata; class Aves; order Charadriiformes; family Turnicidae; genus Turnix; species Turnix velox. Next base: position 14,810 of record VZTY01023678.1, on the reverse strand, counting down.
ACACTTTTTCATTGCCAGCTACCATTATTTTTAACAGTTTGTTAAACACAGCACAATAAAGAAAGATTAATGGCCAAGATACAGCACAAAAATTCAGAGATCTGTTACATGCAAGCAAATCAGTGGTGAGGCATAAAGGGGGGTATTTAAGTTGAAAATTTGGCCCCAAAACATTAATGAAAACCAAAGTAGGTGACTGAAATGGAAATTGGGGAAAACGGAGCAAAAAACACAGAAAAAAGGAAAGATTAAAAAAATTTCTTTTGAAACAGAATTTAAAAATAATTATTAAATGTTACTTTAGCAATTGAAAGACTAGTGAAAATACAAATGCATGAAAAAAATGCATTTATATGTTTTCAAAAATACACATAAAGTATGTTAATTTTGTACTTGATCAATACAAGAATCAGAATCACCTCTATGTCATCTCTTAATGTTTTCTGTAGAACAACATGAAATAAAAAATTAAAAAAAAAATCATTTTATATATTTGAATTCATCTTTCACAGTTGTTGATTATTAAACTTCATAACTTACTTTTAGATATTTGCCTACTGAAAATGGAGATTGAATAGAAGCTTCTATGGAAGGGAAATTAATCTTTTTTTCTTTTCAGAAGATTAAAGTCTTCTAAAGGATCAGTATCTGAACTTAGAATCTTTATTATTTGAAATTGGTAGTTTTCAGGGACATTAAATACCAAACAGCTTTGTTTTAGGAGCTTTGGCCTAGTTGTGCTTGATCAATGGGAAAAAAAGGAGGAACATTTAATTTTTGTGATGGACATATGTCCCCTTCCCAAACCAAAACCATGAGTAGACACCAGTATTCTGTACTGTGTTCAAATTTTTTATGGGGTTTGTTGGTTTGGTGTTTTTTAGGAGTACCAATTTTTTCAACTGCCAGTTCAAGATGAGAATGTCTGCACATCTAAACCCAAGCATCTACTTGTGAGGATTTGGTAGTCAAAAGAACTCAAAATGATGCTACTCTCATGTGCTGTAGCTGGGCAAACTTTTGAAAATCTGGTTTTGGTATTTTTTAAAATATTAAATTACTGTATCCATATTTGTAATATGTCAGTCCCTGAAGTGTCACCTTCTGAGATTATGAGAAATCCTTGAGTGCTTATCGTCATTTACATTTTCAAAACTTTTTGAAAATCAGAGTAAGGAAAAAAAAATATTGAGTTTCCAAGATTTTTTCTAGCCTGCATGAGGAAAACGTCAAACCTTGTGCTTGTGTTTGTTTTCACAAAAAATAAAAATTCTTTACCAAAATACACCATGATTTAGTAACATTAGTTCTTCTGTATCATAATATCTTCAGTGTCAAATCAGAAGATATTTTGATGGCAGACTGGCTTCAGCTAGAAGAGGAAAAGAAAATGTGTTTCAAAATGTGATCTTCTTGTTAAAAGTCCAGATTTGATTTAGCAGCATTTTCTGATGAAAACTCCATGCAAAGAAATCTCAGTAGGCATTTCAAGATAGTTTTCTTTGATCTTCCTGTTATGTGTGAGGCCTTAAAACATACTTTCATTATGAATACTACAAAGGCTCTACAAAAGGATCCTTACAAAAAAAAAAAAAGTTGACAAAGAAGAACTGGAACTTCAAGAAAAACAAAGCAAATAGTGTTGGGTTCATGTTAAGATCATAATAGTATTAAAATATAAATAAGGGTCCTGATCATGTTTCAGTAACTGAACAAAAGCTTGTTTAAGACTGTTGATAGCTTTGGTTTTCCTTAATAGGAATATTTATTTTAAAGGGTAAAATAATTTCTGGTTTTCAGATATGATTTTTTTCCCTCTGTTTTGATATTAAAATATTCAAAATAATCAGAAAATAGAACAGGTTCCATAATAACAGCCACATAAGTCACACACCAACCTAAATAGCAGTTCTACTACATTTTCTGACATTTCTTGGCTCTGGGTTGTCGGGGTTAGTTTTGATTTCAGACTTCTGTATAATTCTGTATAATGGCAGGGATGTGCCACAGCCCTTTTGAAGCACATTGGACATTTATGGGCTGTTCATTGATGCTCACACTCATCATGACCAGTTAGATTTGCTGTGTACAGACTGGCAGGTACAAAACTGGTGTGGAAAATGCAAAATCAAATGTTTTCTTCCTTGTCAACAAAGACAGCAGTGCAAATGCCCATCTGAGTCAGATTTTTAGCCTAAGATAAATACTCTACATGTAATCACTACAGAAATAGCTCACTACCTGACTTAAGCATCTCTGTATATGAGTATCATGGTAGTTACTATTTTTATTTTCATATGAACATTCTAGATTAGGTCACAACTGGAAAGATCTTAAAACTTTGTACACACGTTAATGAAATTTTTCTAATGGCAGAAAAACTACAGTATTGATTTATTAAACTTTACATAGTCATCACCCTTAACATTATGGAAGATCTATAAATAATGCCTGAAGAGCTGGTTCTTGAGTAATGACCCTTTCAGTAAATAGTAAATCATTTCTTAGTGGTTATTATAGAATGGGCAGATCAATAACACCTACTAATGTACTTGTAACCATCCATAACAAATGCTACTAAAGTATGCAATATGCTTTAATATCTAGTGTTCAATTACTAACTTCTGTACAAACCATTTATGCTGAAGCCCTGATATAATGTTTTATTACTATATTAAAGTAATGATTTACTTTGTCATACTTATGTGGTTAATTTGCTATATAAATCTTGCATCTGATCCCACAGTCCATATTCTAGAGAAATCCTCTGAGAAGTCATAAAAGAGAAATTAGTCAGAGAACCAATTGTTGGGCTGAGCCTCCTGTTTCCTTACCTGAAATGTTTCATCTGCAATTTCTGAAATGCAAAAAGTTATGAATTAGCTTCCAGAAACAGGTGAGTGAAAGCAAGTTGCCTGTTTATGGCTGCTGTGCACTGGAGCACCTAGAGTCCTGGGTTTGTCTCACTGCCTATGTGAACTGCCATCAAATCAATAATGTGTAACAGAATGGAAGTTATTTGGAGGAGGAAGTGACCCTTCAGACCTGAGTAGATATAGAAATCCACAGATAAATAACCTTGCAAACATCAAATGAAACTGATAAAAAGCTAACATATTCCCAAGATCTAAATTTGGTCTCTGGAGGGATGCATATATTTTGTCCATGGATGTGAAGTCACAATGTGCCTCTAGAGGCACAGTCAATGACCACCTCGCTTCTTTGAAGTGTCAAAATCTGGTGCCTCTCCTGATGTTTCATTCTGGCAAAAAAAATTCAGAAGTAGAACATCTATTTCCTGCTTCTCTCTCTCCTAATTCCACAGCAAAACTGAAGGTTACAGAGTTATATGGGGTATGAATTAATACAGATTTACTCTAAACTGTTTTGGAGTGGTTCCATAATCTTTTGTATGAATAGAAGCAGGGGCTGAAGCTTCAGCCTCCTCATGCAGCCCTGTAACCTCATGTATTGAGTTGTTCTAGTCTTTTCTCTGTGATTGAGAGATTGATTAAAACCTCTGCATAGCAGCAAAGGGCCACTTCAGAAGATTCTGTAACCCCTTGACTGAGGTACCTCCACATGAGATGAAGAAAAATGCAGTTAGAGTCCTGCTACAGCTCAAGAAAATGTCTGATTTTGGCTCAAATCCAAACATTCTAAGTAATTCCCTCTAGGGCTAGAGAGAAGCTGGGTAAAGAAATGAAGGAAAGAGAAAGCTGCAATTTATAACTTTAGAATTAGGAGTCCAGAGGAATAATTATGAAGTGTTTTTATGATTTAGAAAATCCTGCTGTTTAGAACTACAGGAAATGTTGTTCACTGTCTTATTTGTTTAATTCCTGCAATTGATTAAATACCATCCACAGAAGATGACAACCAGAAGCACAGTAGCAAATAATAATAATATGATAAATTGAATATAAATTTTAGAAACTTAAAAAATTAAACAAAACAAAGCTTGTACTTGATGTTGTGTAACTCTGATTGACCAAATTGTCAGTTTCTACATTTCTTTCTTCCTGATGACTAATAAAAGCCCAACTGATTTAAACTAAGTTATTAAACATTCATATGTTTTTGTATTTGAATACATTAACATAATAGAATAATGGCTTGTAAGTAGTTCATCAGTAAATAATCTACAATTATGGAGTTTGCAGACCAATTGAAAATAAATAGCAGCATATTGTATAATTAAGCTGTAATCAAATGTCTCTCTATATACAAATGATAAAGTGTCCCCTTGGGCCAAGGCCATGTGCTGAGGGTTTTATTTAGTTCAATAGCAAAAGCCTTTCTGTGCCAAGTTTACACAAAAGAAAAGTTAGTGAATTGCTAGGAATAAAGTTGACTGATCTCTCCATACGGTGTAATAATTAGAGCCAGCATTACTCCATGCACATTTTAGATACAGGCTTTTGCAACAGCTAGCAAGATTAACCCTCACTGCAAGCCAGCTGTAGTGTTCCCTAGGCAAAGGAATATTATATTCACCCAAAGAAAGCTGAATTTGCTCTATTTTGATGTAATCTCAAAAATTAGTGGTTTGACATTCTGAGCAGAATTCTATGTGGGTCCAGATGTCTGTCTGAGATACTCTAGGGATGGGTTTTGGACATCCAAGAGGATATAAGAGTTCAGCATTTCTGTTTACAAGGCTAAGAGGTAGGCAAGAATATTTTAACACAAGAATCATTGCTTTTTTCAAGTAGACTTTTAATTAGAAAATCTTGTGTTGTAAAGAAAGAATTGATTACTTTCCTTCTGAAAGCAAATTATTTCCATTGAAGATGGGGGAACATTTAACAGAACATGTCAAAAGGTTAGAAAATCTTGAAATTGGGTAAAAATGTATTTGCATACACAATATGCCTCTAAAAACAGCTTGTTCTAAAGGGGTCTAGATGCAAGGGAATGACTACCACTTAATAAAAAGGCTGGCCTTAGCAGCTTTTTCTGTCTAAAAACTCTTTTATACCTGATGTTCAACTTGATGAGGCATAACTTGTTATTTCTATTGTTGTAGGCAGCACAACTGCCTGTTATTTCATCTGTATAACCCTCTTTGGTTATCCTTTTCCTTACTGTGCCTTCAGATACTGGCAATATCCCTCCAAATTCAATGCAGCTTTCTAAAAATCTGAATTACAAACAGCCTAGAGCCCTAGAAAAATTAGTCCAGGGAATTCTGCAGCTGCAGGTGGTTTTTCAGGATCTGTCCTACTGTGTAATTTATAACCTTCAAGTGCTTCTCTGGGATTAAGAACTCATAGAGCAGATTGATTTTGATAAAGCCTCGAATAGCATCAGGAGTTGTGGTCCCTCTAGGGCTGTTAGCTTAGTGCAAAAATCCAGTATCTCAAGGAAAACAGCTGAAGATAAACTATTTGGGTACAGCACTAAGTAACACCTCTTTGCAGTCAATTCTCTGGTTTGATGCTACTTTTATGAATCAAAGCACAATTCTGGAGTCTGATTCAGTAAGAAAGAGGAGTAGAAACTGCTCACCCAATTAGAGAGGAGCAGAAATTTCTCTTACAAATTTACCCTTTCCTGGACTTTCTTCTCTTTCAGTTCAACTCTATTGCTTTGTGCTACAAATTTCCTGTTCTATGAAGCTCCTTAACTGCTTCATGGATAAAGCTGAAGCCTTTGTTCCTTACTGGCTTCTTGAAGTTATTCTGTTTTCCCACTTTTCAATAGCTTGAAACTCATTGTTGGGATTTCAGCTGGAGTTTTGGAACTGAAAGAACATGTTTTCAGCTCTTAACAGTTTTCATGTGGTTCTCTAGGGAAACCTCTTTCCCATATAGAATGGTTTGGGTTGGAAGGGATCTTAGAGATCATCTAGTTCCAATCCACCTGGCATGGGCAGGGACATTAGAACAGGTTGCTCAGAGCCTCAACAAGCCTGGCCTTGGATGTCTCTAGGGATTGGGTCTCCACCACCTCTCCAGGCAACCTGTTCCACACACTGATGGAGAACACTCATGGAGAACACTCATGTCCTTCCATTTTTCCCCCTACTTTGGCTCTAAGCAGGTTCCCTATACCACTCTTTTCTCTCATCTCCTGCCTCTGCCCCACACCAACCCTTTTCCAGCTCATTTTGCCNTGGTGGGAGGAGAAAGGCCGGGGGGCCTGCTGGCCCCCCGCCTGGTTAGGCAGGGGGAGGTTTGGGTGGGGGGGGAGAATGATGGCTTTGTATTTCTGCTTCTTGCTTTAATACTCACTATGAGGTTTTTTTCTGCTTAATAAAATTTCCCTTCATCAGGCAACTGAATTCACTGGGACTGTTCATTCACTGGAGTGAACCAGGTTTGTATTGGTTATAAATGTAAATGGTTATAAAAAGTTGAGCATAATTGATACTTCTACTAAAGTCAAAACTTTGACATGGGTAACATCTCATGTTGTGTGTTACTTAGCAAGTGATTTTTATGGCAATGAGGATAATTTACCTGGAGGGAAGCTAGATCAGAGCCAGAAAATTAGGCATAGGCTATTCTGAGGTAAGTGAACATGTCTATTTTGTTGTGCTGCAGTTAATTTGATCTCACTTGTCCCCTAATGAAAGTTCAGAAGAGGCTGACATATAAACATTAGAGAGTAGTTGCCCTGAGTGCAATGCACATGCCATTAGTGAAAATATTTTACTCTCAGTGGTGGATCAGAACTGATGTGTTGTCTTCTTGGGTTCTGTGCTGTACACCTGCAAGATTTTTGGTTCAATATATATAATATGCTTGAGACAAGATTATTTATAAAATTAATCTTGGAGGATTTATACTTCTGTGAAATAAAAGGAAATGTAGAAAAACTACTGGATTGTGCTCTAAATGTACACTGCAGAGGAATGGCTTTGCAAGTAGAGTATAAATACACTACCATGCCTAAAAGAAACAAAACATAATGCACAGCACTATATGAGGGACAGGAAGGTAAACAGCTCAAAAAGCAACAACTTAGTCAAAACCTTCTTTCATCTCCTTCAAATGTTGCAAATGCATATCATTCTGACTGAAGTATTATTTCCTAAGGAAAAATTTTATTTGCTTCAGGTCTTTTACCACCACCACAGAGATCTTTCTTTTAAAGAAAATAGAAAATATAATAAATAAAATTAGAAAAAAAACCCCAAATAACAAACTCGATTCTCTTAATAACTAGAGAGGGAGTTCAGAAAGTGGGAAATTGTTATTGCAGTTTAGAGAATAAGCCAAAAAGAAAAAAAAACCCAGATAAATGAGAAATAGTCCCATTATGTTATTATTCTGTTACCTAAGAAACTATCTTCAAAACAGAAGCCCTCATAAATACTCTGGAGATGCATCAGACACTTTTCCCTGCTGTATGACATTGTGTATATGGTTTGGCAGGAGTTCATTGTGTAGAAGATAAACTAGCACATAGTGCCAGGATTCTATTACTCTTGACCCTGACCTTTGGCTGCATGCTGTTTCCAGTTGCACTCCATCTTTAAAAGAAAAGACAGCACCCATTTTTTTTTACCCTTTCTTTTTTAACTTCTGTTTTTAAACTTCTCCATGATCTACCCTTTGTCTGATATGCATTTGAAAAACAAGTTCTCTGGTCTCTGTCTTCACTCTCCTTTTTTTTTTTTTCTTTTTTAACTTCTGTTTTTCATTCCTTAAAACCAGCAGCGATGCTCCTGCCAAAGTTGGCTTTCCCATTCAGATTTCTCCTCTTTGTCACTGAGCATTAACTACCTCAGTGTGGAATAGTGTAATATATCCAAACCTTAGAGAAAATACATTCTTGGAAGTGGTTTGTTTTTCTATGCTGTATTTACTATTCTCTGAACCCAGGACATCCATTTCTTGTTACCATCTGAACTTGTCAGTAGTAAAGTCATGGGAAAGGAGATGCTATTTTGATTGATACAGAATCTATCTTTAGAGCTGCCAACTCTACACATGAGGTTGTGGAACCACCCAGGTAATGCAACAATTCTTAGATATGTATTGTTCCTGTGGATTTATAATCTCCATCAAAAGTCCTGCACAAGGATGTGATAATTTGCAAAGTACTTAGGCAGTGTTAGACTATAAAGACTTGGTAAACTACAGAGATTAGATTAGGCCATAGGAAAGCAGAGGGATATTCTTGAAAGTTTATAGGGCCGCCTTCTATGCTCCTAGTTCAGGCAAAACTCCCAGTGAAGTCAATGAGAATTCTGTTTGTATCAAGAAAGAGGAAAATTACATCTCTCTTTCCCCAGTAGGGAACAGGCTAACAGCCATGGATGAAGATGTCTTCAAATAGAAAGCAAAATAAACTTTTTTTAACTATCTCTGGCTGCCCTGAGTGGACTTCAAAAAAGTTAAATACTGGTATAACCAATGGCTTTCAATTTGGTGAACACTGTAGTAATCTGAGTATACTCATGTGTTTGTGCAACAGTTGCATAATGCAACAAAACTCCCAGATCAAATGTTTTTAATGGATAAATGGGACAAATTTACTGATGGAAGTTTATAGAAATGCTGTGCTTGAAAGAACAGAAAAAAACTCGAAGCCAAATGTATCATAGTCTGACAAAAGTCTCTGGTGCATTAAAGACAACAAAGATGTGTTGCAATACAGCTTTCGTAGATGTTTAGCTTTCTTTAGAAATGAAAAATGTTAACACTAATTATAAACTATTAATACTGGTTTGCTTTTGGGAGCCAGGACTGAAAATGATATAAACAAACTGTTGCTACAGAAATTTCTTCTTTAACTAACTCTTTCACTCTACCTGTAGTTACCAGAAAATGTGATGTAATGACAAAGAAGAAACTGAAAGCATGGAAGGAATCAAGCCAAGTCTCCTGAGACTCACCACAAGCCTTAAATATCTTTAAAGATGGGTTATTGCTTAATCTGTACAATTTGTAAATATTGCTCTTTGTGACTCCTGTACCCAACTGTGCCCAGAAGTCTTGCCTTATATAAAAATTACTGCCAATTTTGCAATAAAAAGTGATTTTAATACAGAAATAATGCAGGAAAGAGCTGACATGATGGAAAACATATGAAAGAAATTCTTTACAGTGAGGGCAGTGAAACACTGTAAGAGGTTGCCCAGAGAGGTTGTAGACACCTCTCTGTAAACACCTCTCTGGAGGTGTTTAAGGCCAGGCTGAACAAGGCACTGAGCAGCCTGATGTAGTGGGAGGTGTCCCTGCCTATGGCAGGGGGATGGAACTGGATGATCTTTAAGGTCCCTTCCAACCCAAACTATTCTATGATTCTATGACTGTATATTTTTACAGACAGGTGACAATATCTGGTTAAAGAGCTGTCCCCGTAGTAGGATTGCCTATAACCTATTTTTCATCCTCAATGGGAGATTGCTGAAATGTAAATTGAACTTTTTATTATAGAAGGTCAACACAAGATTTAATAATAGTGCATTTTCACTAAAATATACGAATTCATTACTGGATAATAATTGCCATGATTTTATTTAACTGTCACAAAATTTATTTAGCAGGAATATTTGTGTTTAAACCTCATAATCATGAAGTTTATTCATATGGAAGCTTTTTTTAGGTACTCTAAAAATTATTATGGATAAAGAAAACCATTAGAGACAGAAAGTTAGGGAGTTGCCTTATCCTCTTAAACTGATGCCCCAAGGCTACATGGACAGAGGAAAACAGTATCAAGGCTCTTTTGTTCCCCTGGAAGTAAAATGGCATGGTCTGACCACAGCCACATTAATACACATTACAGAACAGGGTGGCTGCATACAATCTCCCCACAGGAATGGTTCTTGGCATGTGCTAGTTCCCAGACAGATATTGATATTTGATGCAAGTAGAAAGGGCACCAGGGAATAGATTTAAAAGTTTAACCACATGGATAACCACACTTGGGCCATGACCTGATCCTGTTCATTTCACTAGTTAGCAATTATAGTAAAAGATTCTGGGTCCCAGCTGGTTTTTACATACCTGTTCTCAGAATGTGAGACCTCATAATCACTACCTAATATTTTCTGGATATATATGAGGCAATATTAGGGAAGAAAACACTACTTCATTCTATTATTTGGTCAAGGATGGACCAAGAAAACACACTTTGGAGTAACATAAAATTTTGTGATGAAATCCCTGTTCCACAGGAAGAGTCTTAGTAAATTCTGGTTCCCTAAACCAAAAATATGAGTAATTTTAACCAAGGCTTTAAGCAGGTATCCTAAACACATATTCAGCTCAGAAGGAAGTGGGAGAAAGGGATATCTAATTTGAGAGTCTGTATGGTCTTCCACTGCTGAGCTCTTCAAAATTATAGGGATTATCTAGATGACCCCCCTGTCTATGGTTATTTGGAATAGCACTGAGAATGAGCAATAGTGCTGAGAAAAGCTGACAAAGTAAGTTTTCATCTAAAAAATGACACATCTACCTATTCAAACTAATTAGTGCATTGTCACATGGAAGTATGTGAAAACTCCATCTTAATTTTTCTTTTAAATTCAAAACTGCTTTGCCTGTTGCTGCTGATATTACTTGCTTTCCTTGCTTAAGTTGCATTACCAGTTAAATAAATTAATCTTTGCTCTTATAAAAGGCTTCCCTGTCCTTTTTTTACCTTTTCCCTGGTTATGTGGTCATGTCTTCTTGTTCTTGGCAGTATGTCGTCACTTGGCTTAGGGAGCACATCCAACTGTCTTTGTAGTCCCATGAGTAATAGCACATGCAGATGTTTGTAGAACTAGAAAACATAACCATGTCTGAAAAAACTGACAGCTCTGGACATGCATAACACAGAAAACAGAAGATCTGAGGAATCACATTAACTGTTTTCAAACCTGATACAGGCTGCTGCAATGAAGAAATATTTTCATAGTGCCAGAAATACATTGGATTAAAAAAATAACAAGCTTATGTTGCTGTATAAATTATTAAATTCAAACATTAATAAAAATATTACAGAAGTACAGGCAGTGAATGACTAGAATATATTGCTTAAGGTGAGTGTGGGAACATCATCATTACAAACAATTCTTTAAAACAGCTGGTTTTTTTAACAGTTGTCTACAATGTCCTTAGCAGAGCTGGATGGCGTTTGGGCAATGCGATGTGTTGTGTGTTACCTCTCAAAATCCTTTTATGGTTCCATTTTCTGCAATTCCTTAATTGAACTCAACAAGTTGTTAATCCATGCCATGTCACATTTCACGATAAGCAGAAGTTGAAGGGGAAAGAGTGACCAGCCAAATGAAATATTATCTTGGGTTCTGTGTAACCCTAAATCTGAATTTCCCTGATTTCATCACCCTGGTGCCTAAGTGGGAGAAGGAAGTCTGGGCTGTGCCCTTGAGAAGAACAGTACCTTTCTGAGAGGTAACAGATTCTTTTTATGTTTACTTTTCCTTCTTTCTAATGAATAGGATTACACCATAGTACTAATTACTGTGATTCTCTAGAAGTATTGTGCCAGTACTGTTCTCTTTTACTGACAGAATTCTGGCCCAAAGCAGTCAGTGAAGATAATATCTAAACCCAGTATTTGTTAGGAGAACGGTATCTTCCTGTAGTGTTTTTCCAAGGTATTTATCAAATAACTTTTTTTTTCTGGCAAGGTAGAGAACATGCTATTTCAGGAGCGCTGTTTCCCTAATCTTCAAGTGTAGTAGTAAAATAAATATGCCAAGAATTGTGCCAGAAATTGTTCAGCAATGTATTGATTGACCCTGTTTAAAAATCAAATCAGAGACTTTGCAAAGGTAGCTGCTAAAATTTATGTGGTTGGAAGTATTACCGAGTCCAGCTCAATTTACTAGTGTGGATGGCACGTGTTGGCTAAAAGTTTGATGAAGTTTGTATAGCTGAAGTTGATTTGAATCTCATCTTAAAATGCATTAAGTAGATAGAGAATCACTTTTTTAGTGTGAAAAGTTTTTTATTTCACTGTTGGCATGGGCCTGTAGCTTTATATGTTTGAATAAGGTTCACTGCTTTGGTGAAGCTAGTGATATTCAAATAGCTTTGAAGGAGAGACTCATAAACCTGTAGGTGATAGAGTGCACTTCTATGATAAGTGACATGGGTTTGCAGGAGCAAACTGATTATGCAAGGAGGAAGGCTGTAAGGAGACTGATAAATTCCTGCAAATGCAGCTGTAAATATAATCTTGGTCTGATTAAAAGAAAAATACAAAGTTGCACAAGCACCTGAAACTTCTCTTATGATAGATCTGCCCCATGGTGTGTTCCTGGGGTATAATCTCTGAGTTTATCTGAGAAACATACTTTAAAAACCTTCTTCAGTATCTCAGCAGGGTGTGCAAATAAAGGAATTCACATAAAGATACCTGTCTCTCAGGTAAAATGCTGTAAAGAGACTCACACTGTCTATGATATGAGTCAAAGGAAAAACATCTAGAAAACTCAGATGCAGGAAAAGTAATAAAACATAAAAGTATTCTAAGAACTCAATTGAATATATAGGAGTGTTTTGTAGTAAATTCAAGATACTAGAAATGTATTTATCAAAGATTATTGTCAAAGAAAGAGAAGGATATCTGAAGGTTCACTTATGGTGGAAGCAGAATCTAAGGACAACAGGAAAAAAGCAAAGCAAATGAGATTATTTATGTTTGGCTACAAAAGCAGCTAAGGCAACTAAATAGAAAGACAGCAAGAGATAACAGGTTGAGAACTTGGTGCTATGATGACATAGGCAATGTTCCCAGGACAGTTGTGAGGGAGACAAGGTGGCCCCAAGGGAGCAATTGTGGGGAATCTACCCATTTATAGAGATTGTTTTACTTCAGAGGGGACTACATGGCAATAATGATTGATGTTCATTTTATTTATTTACAGGTCTCTTGGTTACCCAGACAAGTTTTGGCCTCCATGTCCTGGGAGTTAAGGGAATATGAAGCTGTCCACACCTCAAGCAGCTGTCATTGATGGAGTGATCCATTTTACTCATGGAGAGGAGCAGCAATATATTTACTGATAAAGAAGAGAGTTTTTACAAATTTGGTGGCAAATGTGACAGGTTTTAACAAGACTGAAGAGGGCAATCTCAGCTTGGGTCCTTACTGAATAAAGGGCAGGATCAGACAAACTGTCAGGGAGACCTTCTTGTTGGTCATGAGATTCAGATAGGATCACACTGGTTCTAAAGAAAGAAGTCTAAATGCAGCTGGGCTCAATCCTAGCCTCAGACTTTGCTAATGGTTTTTCTAAAGGATTACTTATGCACAACCTTTCTTTTATATCCTTTATATCACTGAGGTAAGATTTCAAATTTTAGCATGTGGCAAGAAATCTCTATATTTCAAGAAGTAAATTTGAGAGACATTGCTACTCCAGGGGAGATGATGGTGGGAGCCTGCTGAGGTACAGGAGAGCTCAAAAGGCTCTTGGACCTCTTATGGGAGTAAGATGATTGACTGATATGCATATTGACCACAGTGCCAGTGGTCCAGTGTTGCTCCAGTTAGCTCTTTGCTATTGTTTTGATATAGCTATCCTCTAATTCACACTGAGCCCTGGATGCTCCCATCATGACTACAACTTTACAGGATTAAGCAGAAGTTAAGCAACCTGAGATTGTCTTAGCTTCATGACTGCACAATGTCTCAAATTCACATAACTTTTCTTTCATAGTTTTAGGCTACTGGAAATATTTTTGTCTTTAGAACAAGAACATGGCCACTTCACATGGTTGGAAATTGATTGCTGATGTGCTTTGAGCTAAGTTCTAGCTCTTGCAAGGATGTGCCATGAAGACCCCAAGAAAAGTGAAGCAGAAAGTTTTGAAGAAAGCTTTATGTCAACAGGTCAGTGGACCTAAGGTAAGTCTTCCCCAAGGATGCTGTAGATGCAAAATCTTAAATGGATTCAAGGAGACAGCAGACAGGAACATGGAAAAGCAATCCTCTGAGGATCCCTGACTCAATAATAAATTCGTATGGTTGGAGGGGACCATATGAAACTCAGGACATTGTCTAAAAATATTTGGAAGGTCAAAGAGTATTTGGAGAAGTGTCATTTATGCTTCTTTGTTTTTGCTACTCCTCAAGTGTGTCATTCAGTATGTCTATTCTTATCACCAAATGCGCTGGACCAGCATCCCAATTCATATATAGGCTATGTCAAAAGTGAATAGAGCTTGATCTTGTGTAACAGGGACCACACAACACCACATGGGATACATATATAACATGTTAGTCACCTTTCCTTTTTTTTTTCATCTCTCCTCCTCAGCAATACTGTGGAAGTAGCTGGTTTTACTACTCCTTGGGCCAAAGAATGAATGATGTCTGCATCAGTTTGAAGGAATCTCTCTTTGAAGGAAATCCTCTTCAAATTGCTTTTTGAGTTCCTATACAAAGCTCCTTGCATTGAAAGCAGAACTGAGGATCATGGACGTATTTCTGAGCATTGAGATTAAAAATAGGGATTGCTATTTACTATAAATTTTGGCGATCAAGAAATAAGCCAGGGGCTCAGGAAAACAGCCTTATAGGAGCTGGCAAAATGAGAAAATAGAGGAATCCTATTGAACTGATTCATCACATACTCTTACTAATATTTCCTAGAACTTTCAAATTTAGTCCTATGCTGAGAAAGAGTAAGTCATACTGGCATGAAAAAGTTTGCAGTGTTGCTTAAATAGTTGGTGATAAGATCATTCAGTAGAAGCAAACTGCAACACTTTGGACACTGCCACTGAGGACATACAACAGCTGTTCTGCTTTAGCTTTAACCAACCACCACAGGGAACTTCTCCCTCTATTGCTCACAATTTTTTTTCTTTCAATAAAACCTAAAATATAAT